>JAQIWF010000532.1:0-17889 GCA_034694965.1 Ceratozetes gracilis
ATACACCCTTGCATTGAATGTGTAAAATAGTATTTCATTTTTTGTGTGTAAATGTCTTCTTATTTCATTTCAAATCACGCATTCATTTGACACTTTTGTTATACAAATTAGAGTTACTTTCGGCCCAATAATTACCTACACTTTCGTTGGTTTGTTTGCATTAAAGTCTTTTTATTACAGAATTTAATGAAAATAATGGTTTAAAAATAGTTTTGATTCAATGATAAATGTGTTCCTCTGAGAGTTGAGTCAATTATTTTATAATTTAAATAATTTAATCACATTTTACTATTAAATTCAGAAATTAATTGTCGTTCAAATATGAATCAAAAGAGTAACAGTCGTCCCACTCGACCCCTTCCAACTGATTATAACAAGATTAATGATATAAATCATAGGTGAGAATCAAGACATTTATAATTTGCATTCAATTCAAAAATTTCAAATACTTTAAGTCCTAAGCGAGAGAGAAGAAGAAAGAGAAAATTTAACTTCACCAAGATCATTGGAGTGATTTGTGCTATCCTATTGTCACTCCTAATTGTCTGCTTCTATTACTTATTTCAAAAGGATTATAGGAATGATCACATCTATGAGAGCCAGCATTGCATGAAGAAAGATTGCCTCTTATCAGGTACTTCTGAATCACTGGGATGGCATTAAACTTGATAAATTTACTCCCAAACGATAGCTTCAACTATGATCAAGGCAATGGACAATAGTTTCTATCCTTGCGATGACTTCTTTTTGTATTCTTGCGGTCATTCTCTCGATGACGAGCGACAAATGAAAAACAATTTAATTAAATTTCAATATAAACATGAAATAGATCTCAAAAGTAATTATTTGGTAATCAAATCATATTAAACCTAAGTTTGAAAATCATTATTAGATTCAATCGAAGCACTGAATGACGACAAACAACCGAAATATATCCGAAAAGTCTATAAATATTACAAAAGTTGTTTAAATGAAGGTATCGTTCATTTGATTTATTTTTATTTTAACTTAAAATCATTGAATATTTAAGCGTTGATTGAGAAGCAAGACTTTGAGCCGCTCAAGAAGTTAATTGAAAGGTTAGGCGGTTGGCCTCTTATCAAAGGTAGCCGATGGCCTACGAGCCCCAAATACTATCATTGGCTCAACACATATATAATGATGAGGAAAATCGGAGTAAAAACCAACTCATTGTTTACAATGAGAATAGAAAAGGATATCCGGAACAGTTCTCGATTTATAGCAGTTGTGGATCAGCCAGAGTTCATTCTGACCATGGACAATCTTAATGATAGTCAACAATATTTTAATCTTATGGTCACAATTGCAGTAATGATGGGCGCCGATAGAATCGACGCACAGAATACTCTGCTTGATGTTATTGTATTTGAGAAAGAACTAATTCAAGTAAAGCATCAGGATAATTTATTAAGAAAAAAACAAAAGATATCTGCTTTCCATTTCAGTTATCGCTGTCAGAAGCAGACCATCGAAATAATACGTATTATAACAACAATTATATGTCTGTCCGTCAAATGCAAACGTTTGCGCCGAACGTAAGTTTACTAAGTCTTTGAAAAGCAGTCATTTCTTTGATCAACAAAAGAATCAAATGTGAAGTAAGTCTCACTGATTGTCTCATTAGATTAATTGGGTCCAGTATTTCACTGAATTCATTGGGAAAGCCATCGACCCTAAGATGGAAATAATACTTTTGATACCGACTTATATAAGAAAATTGAATCAAAAATTGGTTGAATTGGATAAAAGGTTTGGCTTTTATTTTATGTTCGCTTCTATTAAGGCGTAACCAGTCTTTTCACTTCTTAACAGAGTTTTGGCCAATTATCTCATTTGGAGAGTAATCTATGAATACATTCCTCTATTGAGCAGAAGATGGAGAGAACCCGTTGACAAGTATTTACGAAATAGTGGTGAAAATTACAAGAAGGAGGACCGGAAGCAGACTTGCCTTAAACAGATACAGACTTTAATGCCATATCCGTTGGGAAACATTTATATGAAAAAGCATTTCAATAAACGCAAAGACATTGAGGTTTGAATCATAAACTTCTTACGAAATGTGTTTTCTTCGACAAAAGAAATAATTCGAGTCATTCCTCTAAACTTAAGGTCATTTCAATGATTAATAACATTAAGGAATCATTTATTGAATTGGTTGACAAAAACGAATGGATGAGTGATTCGGTCAGAGCTAAGACTAGGGACAAAATTTTATTAATGGAGTTAAGGATTGGTTTTCCTAAAGAATTATTGGATGAGGACCTGATGGACATTTGGCTCAAACCTGTATGTCTTATATAATCTAAATTCAATTCCTCATTGAATTCCCTAATCTCTTGAGACTATTGTGTAAACGAAATGATTTATAAGATTTTCGTTTCATATAAAAAGCAAATTAATCAAAGACTTCTCTAAAATCTATGACCAGCTTGACATTGAACAAGATTATTTCAAGAATACAATAAGATTGGATCTATTCTCAATCGATGAACAAATGAAGAATCTTTTCTCAGTTAACGATAATCTCAAACTGTAAGCACTCTTTCATTCAAAAGAATCGCTTGGATTCTAATTTGAACTAATATTTCATTACCGCTGTATTACATTCACAATAGTGAGGACCAAATCATAGGAGGATAGGGTCTAAAGTTTTTTGTCATCACTTAGATTTACAATTTTACAATTCTAGTCATATTTTGCTAGAAATCACTTTTTCATACAATTCTATTTCGATATAAAAAACAATATAATTAATGAGAGAATATTTTGATTTATAGTATCTGGGTGAATTCATTAAATCCGGCGGAAATTATCCTTAAGTACAGTCCAGAAGACAATACGTTATTAATATCTGCGGCTTTGATTAATGGCTTCTATAATGAAGACCTCCCGAAGTATTTATTTGATTAATGATTTGATTGACTCAAAGAATGTCAATATTATTGAAATTTGATATAAATGTGATTTTAATGACAATTTTGAGCAGATATTTAAATTATGGGTCGTTAGGACTTCTTATTAGCCAACAAATGGTCAAAGTATATGATGAAGTGGGCCGTCTCTTTGATGACTCAGGTCTTCATGGACTGTGGTGGGACAAACTCACTGAAAGGAATTACGACAATTACATCCAATGCTATGAGAAACAGATCAAAGACACGGACGACATATTCACAAAAATGTCTGATAGAGATCGCTATCAACTGATCAGTCAATTAATCACTGATAATACAGTATTCAGACAAACCATTCTCGCGTATAGGGATTACATCAAAGAAGCTAACAAGGAACTCTGTTTAGTAGGCCTAAACCATACGGCAGAACAGTTGTTCTGGATCAATTGTGCCAATACTTACTTAAATACTTATGAAAGTAGAGATAATTCACATGACATCATAAAATTCAGGTCTGAAAAACTTAGTTTGAACTTAATCTCTACAAATTTAAACTAATTTATTTGAATCAGGATCAATTCTGTGTTATCCAATATCAAAGAATTTTCTGAGGCATTCAATTGTTCGTTAGTTTCAACAATGAAGAGCCCCATTAAATGTTAATCTAGGAAAAAAAGAGGATATCAACTCTATTGGTCTCAAACTCTGATAATAACAATAAAAGGAATTTTTATTAATCATTTCATGTTTATTATCTTCAAATACAATAATATTATTTCAAAAGAATCTCTTTTTGTTAGCCAATCATAAATACATTATTTTATTCATTTAAATATAATGTTTTCATTACTTAATCACGAAATGAGTAGAAATAAAAAACGAAATAACATTTTATTGTGAACCTCGTAATCAAATATTCAGGAATACATTAACCAATGAGCTCAGGAATAATAAGCTATACAGGGTCACTGAGCAATAAACGCGAGAAAAATGCTCAAGTCACTAGTCTGTTCAAATTCTAAATAAACAATTTTATCTATTAATCAATTTGTGAATATTTTGTACATATTTTGTATAATATTTATATTAAGTTCAAAAAAGTTATATTAGTTTTCATGAGATTCGAGTTAACTTCATGTCTGATGTGAGGGAAGAGTGATTTGAATTTATTTTTAGTCACTTCGAGAGTCGTATACATTCAAAGTCAGTATTTTGTCAAACGGTTTGGAAAATATTTTTTTCATTTTTGCTGACAACCGACTCAAGTCTAAACATATCTATAAATAAGATTGTCGTTAATGACAATAATCATTGTGTTTCTCCATATTTAAGATATGATTGGGTTTCTCGACATAAATGAAACCATTGAATGTGTCTGTCATTCAACACAAAAGAGAAATATATAATAGAAGTCACATATTGTTCGAGAATTGTCACAATTTTTCATCAATTGATTTGTGATCTATTAGTGGGATAATGTCGATGCAATTTACGGACAGCAGCTCATACATCAACAATTCATACCCGGAAATACCTCCGACAGCGTATGTCTTCCACACAAATGTTTAAAACTTCGTTCAAACATTAATTTGTTTTTAATTGAATTTGTGTTCAAATGTTTGATTAGTTTCACTCATCGGGAGAATTGGTTCACTCGAAGAACAGAAAGGGAACAGAAGTTAATAATCGCGATAATCATATTAAGTGTCATTTCTTTGGCTCTTTTCATAACTGTTTGTGTTTTGGGCTCAAAACTAAAACACTGCTAAAATGTGTCAATACTTTCCTATTTAATTCAATTTTTCATAAACTCATCGTTAGTTTGCAATTCAATGAATTCATTATTAATTTAATTATATTTTTATAACAAATGGAGACAATTATTGTATTATTTTAACATTTCTTAACAATTATTCTTATCGTTTGTGTATTCATTAAATTGACAATTGATTCACTCTTTTGTTATTTAATATAACTTATTTTTGCAAGATAACATATAGTTAGTAAGCGCATTGGAAATAACCTTTTATTTCCCTAATGTATCGATCATATTAAGATAATTGTTATGGTGATCTTATAATTTATTATTTATTCTTTGAGATAGGTCCTATTTGTTTGCTTACATTATGTGGCATAGAATCTAATCTATTAAAATTTTGAGTAAAGATTTTCAAAATTGGTGTTAAATTATTTGAGAATTTAATATAATAGCGTTTTATTAAGCTTTATGTTTAAGTTATCAAAATTGGCATAAAATGACATTAACTTTGACATTATTCTAAACTTTAGAATCATAGAATTCTACCAAGCTAAGAACCCAATTAAACTAGTAATTATGATTTACATAGTGAATAAAGTCAACACTTCTTTGATTTAAAATTTATATGAAATTATGTCCATTAGTTGTATCGCTTGTATTAATTCAAAATAATTGGATTAAATTGAAACAAAATTAGTTTGGCGATAATCTAGTAAATTATGAGCAAATTGTGTGCCCTCTGGTAATAGTGGAGACAATCTCTTACTGCAGACAAATGTTTTGAATTGAAGGTCAAACCTATTGAGCAATCATTTGATACAATCATTGCTTCACTTGCTTTCAAAACATTGCAATTTAATGTCTCTTTCACTAATCAAATGACTAAAATTTGGGTTAAATTAAACTTTCATTAATTGTAATCAACACTAAAAGAGAGAGCATTGAAGCCATAATTGACTCAACCATTAGTGCCTTCATTTCATCTAATATTTCAATGTTTTGTTTGCACACAAAAAGTGGTCAAAAAGTAAACAAAAACATTGTCTCACATCTCATATCAATCTCTGTTTAATAAGACATTAATTTGGACTCAAATCCATTAATTTATTTATTGTGAACACATCTGTAGAGGTAATTAAAACACATTTCTATCACTTTTGCCTCTTTATTCAAGCAGCATTAAATTTGGCAACTGCCATGGTAATTTACACCAATTTAGTCAGATTATGTAATTAATAATTATGCCATTATGGGCAAAATCCAAAAGATTTTGAAATTAAATCATAATTTGTTTCTCAACACTTTTTGCTAGACAATGTTTAAAAATTTAATTTTTATTGTTATTCACATAGATACCTAGTTAATGATTTTAAAATTGTAATAGCTGATTATTTTTGCCATAAATTAGCATAAATTGTAGATTTATTTATTCCTTAAAAACGGTGAGGAATAACCACAAATATGATTTAACTTTGTTTCTAAATGACACTAAAACTGACATGCTCATATGAGTCATATCTGAGGTTGATACTTTGAAACCTTGGACAGACCCCAATGCACTTCTATGGCTTCTAAATGATATGATTAGACTTTGTTTCTCTGATAGGATATGTTTGTCTCTCATATCAATTGAAAACAAGTCTTAAACCAATGAAAATAATTTCGATAATTATTTGCTGATTAAGTATTGAGTCGTTTAATGATTTTGTTTAATATTTTCCTCAAAAGTGTTTCTCAATATTAACACATTTGAAGTCTTTAATTACATTTGACTGAATCTGCAGTAATTTAATACAATTTTTTCTCATTTTCCTTATATTGGGTTCAGAAATGAGTTTAAAGGAATCTCTCTTTAAGTCTACAAAACATAAGACTTTTGAAGGCGAAGAATCGCTTCCATCACTTCCAGTGCCATCACTTCGTTCAACACTTGACTGTTATCTGGATTCTGTTCGCGCCGTCACCGATGATGAACAGTATCGCAATACCGAAGAAATATGTCGAAAGTTTGAGTCGGGAGTCGGCCAAACACTTCAGGAGTCACTCTTGAAATTTGCCCAAAACCGCAAAAATTGGGTAATATATGGATAAATACCTAAATTTGAGATAAATTTGTTGTTTGTATTTATTATCAGTTGACTGACTTCTGGTTAGACTTCGCATATTTGATGCAAAGGTCGTCTCTGATACCCAACTCTAATATGATAGGAGTTATGCCAAACTTTGACTTTTGGCCCATAAAGCCAGGCGTTCGGGTGAAAAGGGCAGCCCTTTTGTCCCAATATAACCTTGAATTTTATCAACTTATAAGAAAGTATACATTGATTTCAAATTTTCCTCGAATTTAATCTCATACTAATTGTAGAGAACAATTGAAATCGACGCGAATCAGAGGTAACCTCTGGTCAATGGATCAGTTCAGATATCTGTTTAACACCTGCCGATTACCCGGTGTAGAGAAAGACAGTCTAATCTCTGACTTTAGAATAGGTCTGCTTTTATACTAATGTTTTATTATTTCATTCAATTTGTTACTTAGAATCGGAGGGACAGTTGGGTTCGACTCATGTTATAGTTCTTTATAAGGGCTATATCTTTGCTTTTGAGTGTGTGATTGATGGGCAATACCTGACAGCACCTGAATTAGAGTCACAATATTCTTATATTGAGAATTGGTGTCAAAATCAAAGTCAAAACGGCCCCGGAGTTGGAACTCTTACTACTGCTCCCAGGAGTGAATGGGCTTTAAATCGTCAACATTTAATGGGATTGAGTGAAGACAACCAAAAATATTTGGATATTATAGAAAAGGCGATATCTGTCTGTGCTTTCGAAGACAAAGAACCACAGAATGCAAGCGAAGTAAACATTCAATTATTTCCTTTAATTTTGTAATAGTTTTGAGATATTTAGGGATTATTTTTAGCTCTTTTCAAAGCATTTACTTTTAAAGTGTTTGCAATTAAGTATTTCTTGGGATTTATTTTAATTATTAATTCAAAACAATTTGCATATCTATAGCTCTGAGCAATATTTTGAGTAAAATTTAATTCTTCTTTTGATCAAAACCTTGGACTCAATTCAATAAAAATGTCTTTTAATGACAGACTTATTACGAGGCAATGAGTGGTAATTGTGTGGACCGATGGGCCGATAAGTCAATCACAAACATAGTTTTCATCAATGGTCAGTTGGCTGCCAGTGCAGACGTATGTCCATCTCATTAATATCTAAGTTACTCACAAATTATTATTATTATTATTAATAATGAATAGCACACCCCTTTCGATGCTTTGGCGATTGCCATACTCTCTCAATACGTCAATCTATCGGTATTTGAAAGCAAAGGTCAATACATTGGTTCAAAAGAGAAGCGCAAACTTCCGACGCCTACTCTTTTAGACTTTAAAATCGACGATAAACTCAGGGAAGACATTGAAATCGCGAAACAGTCGTATCGCGAATCGGCCCAAAAAATCGAATTTCTTCACGAAGTGTTCAAAGACTATGGAAGGAGTGTTTCGGCTAAACATAAGATACATCCCGAGGCCTATATTCAAATTGCCATACAATTAGCCTATTATCGAATGCATGGAAAGCCGGCCACCACTTACTGCACGGCAACCACTCGACGATACTATAAAGGAAGGACTGAAACGTGTCGCTCCTGTACTCCAGAAGCTGTTGACTTCGCAAAAGCAATGATCGACGGAAATAAAACAGTACTTCGAAGTGATTTTATTGTGAAATAATGATTAATATCTTACTTTCAATAGAATATCGAATTATATAACCTTTTGGTAAAGGCTGGACAGAAGTTCCAACAAATTATGGCCAACGCCTGCAAAGGACAGGGATGTGACCGACATTTCCTGGGCCTCTATATTATGTCATTAGACAACGACATAGAAATGCCCGAAATATTTACCGATCCATCGTTTATCGAGACGGGCGGAAATGGCACTTATATTATGTCGACCAGTTGTGCCGGTTATTGGAAGTCATGTGGAGGAGTGCCAGCCATGCGAGAGGATGGTTACGGCTGTTTCTATGGCATTGAGAACCATCAGTACTCGTTCAACATTTTCACATTTAAGACTTGTCCCGAAACCAGCGCTCAATTGTTTTACAAGAATTTGTGTCAATCGTTGAAAGAAATGCAAAAAGTATTGGACTCACAGAAGACGGACTCAACACAACTTCAACACAATATTTGATAAGTCTTTTCCTTTTTATCTGTTCAGCAATTTTCCCATAAATTGTAAATTTCATAAAACAGGAAAATTACAAATAATTGAGTCTTTTTAGCACTATTTTATTCAAATTTATTGCAATTATTTTAAGACATTGTATTTAAAACAATAATTTTGATATTTTCTTATTTACTTTATTATGAATGAGATTTCATTTTTTTTCATTTCTATTTGAAATTAATTTGAAAATCATTTTTTGACCAAAAATTCATATTCTTTCCGACGATTTAAAGGAATATTTTTTTGATCTATTCTTGGCTTTTAAACTCATCAAATCTGAGACAAATTAATGAGCAAGATCCTCTTTCAAATCTATTATAAACCCGTTTCCTTTTAAATGAATGACAAAAATGTGATATTATTTTATTTTCCTCTTAAAACTTAACTGAAAACTTTTAAATCAATCAGTAATTGAAAGAAATGTTATCAAAGTTTTATGTGATAATCATTTAATTGATTAATACTATTATAAAAAATAAAATATATTTAATTAATTGTTTGGTAAAACCTAATTTACAATCAATTGAACCCGGATAAAACTGGCAAATTTTGTGTTTGTTGAGTGAGTTAAAGATACAAACAATTTCAGGAGCTTTCAAAAGTAGTTCCTTCTGTTTGTGTCCGGGTTTCACGTCTTTGTTTAAGTTTTAGCGATAAATGCACTAAAATGAGCGCAAAAATTGTTAATAGAGTTGATGTCAAACACAAATAGATTAACATAAAAGGCTTCGATTCAATAAATAAGCCCACAATCAGTGGACAGACACACGATGACAGTCCCGTACAGAATATAAATATAGAGCCGATTATATTCGTTATTTTCATATTTTTCTCAACGAAAGGGTAGAAACTGGGAAATATTGAGGCAAAGCCGGCGCCCATTAGAATGTTACCCAACCAAAGGAAGTTCTCATTTATATTAGCGTAGAATAGTATTACCATTTGAGCCGTAAATATGACCAAACAGTCGATATAAATCATATATTGGGGACTCATTTTGATAGCTATCAGAATACTAAGCGCTCGGGTTATTGTAAAGGATAGGGCCAGTGCTGACGCCATAAATGCGGCTGTATTTTTGGACAGGTGTAGGTCAGTCTGTGTGGCAAATGATGCTGAAAACTGGAAGTATGCCGTTTCCTGTCCCGCATATACTATCAAAAAGAGACAACTGATGGCAATCATCCAAATTGTGGAACAATTAAAGCATTCAAATCTAAAGCCATTGCTTTGATTAGTATCTGTTGTCACCAATTGTTCGCTTTCATCCGTTCCCCCATCAGTTGGTCTGCTTTGTTGTGGCGTTTGATAGCGAATCATGAAATATAGACATAAGAAGATAATGGCCGACAACACTGCTGTCAGCGATGAGATGGTGTATGGAATCCATAGATTACTTTCAGGTGTCTTCTCAACGATTGAAAGGTTTGTCCGCTCTATGAGTGACTGAGAATAATGTGTTTCATTTTGAACAGAAAGGAATGGTTCGGACAGTATTGGTCCTAAAATTGAGCCGATCCCGAAAAAGAAGTGTAAGGCTTGCATATAAGGGCCGCCATCAGTGCCCCACATTTCATTGACCCAAACATTGACTGTTGTGTCGATACCGGCAGTGAAAAAGCCGTTAAACACTGCGTTTGCATAGAATTGGTAGACATTACTCCAGTGCGGGACAGACGCTATCGTTAAGGACTTTAATAACAATACTATTATTAAAATCAATTGACGGTTGAATATTGTGGTGACGACACCGCCTGTAACGGAACGCATATTGAGGTTAGGGTTGTGGCCAAGAATTTAGTGAAAAGTAGAGTGCATTAGAGGGTAGTTGAGTACAGATAAGTGCAATAAATTGAAACCAATTTTGCAATTCTAAAGTCTACACAAATTTTGATATACTTATCGATCTGTTAGTCGTTTAAGATTTTAAATTTGGACCAAATTTTCTAATTTAATAAAATATTTGTCTTTTGAGGACAAAAGTTATTAATATAAATGTGTTTTGATCTTAACTAAGATTTTAATGCTTTCAAACTTCAATAATCAAAGCATTAATATTCATGTTTTGAGAGGAAATCTATTTATTATTTGTGACACTTTGTGTGAGTAGTGGTAAGTCTGATATTCTGGCAAAACATTCTGTATAATTCCAAGGTAATTGAGATGAATCTAATTAACTCTAAATCTATGCAATGTTTACAACTCTTTGGACTTTGAACTTTAAGGCAGTTATAACTTATCCCGGGTGAGCCATGTCTTCGAAAATTTTGGATACCCCCCCCCCCCCTGTCGCGGAGCGAAAATTTAACATTAAATTTATAGATAAATACCTCTTTAGAAAAATTTTGGTATCAGGGTGGGGAACTATCGCCCTGTCGTAGGCAACCTTGCTCATCCCTGCTTTAAGAAGTGCAATTGGGTACAAAATTTGAACCCTTTATATCTCCTTTCTATCAAATTATTCCAAAGTCTTTGACTGATTCACAACAATCACAACAAATGTCAATCAGTTTTACAGATTTTTGTGGTTTTCAAAATTGTGCTTGTATACTGTCATTATTATTCACTTTGTTTATTCACAAGTGTTTATATATTCCGAGTCAATTCATTTCATACGCCTATCGCTTGAATTTAAATGTAATTAAAAAATGATTGAATCACTCATTTCATAATCAATTTAATGAATACTTCAATCAATTTGAAGCTCATGACTGTGTGACAATGTGACATGGACAATTAATTTATCATTAAATGTAATATAATTTACAGTTTGGCTGACAATTAATCTTAAATCGATTCAAAAATACGTCACATTCCGTGTTAAGCAACTAATCTCAAGGTAAAGGAAAACCTTTTTTCCATTCAATACTAATTGACTGTCCTCTTGAGAGCAGTTATTGGGGGAATTTCCTCTCTCTTTTGTACCAGGATTTCGATTTCGAGTACACTTTGATTTTTAATTAGCAGATGAATAGCTGAGACCCAAAAATAGTTCGTGAGTAGAGCTGTACCTGAATTTAGTTACTTGTTTACAGTGCTTTCACTACCGACCCGTTTGACAAGTTTTCAGTTTAGTCTTAAAATTCTCGACTCCTTCTCGCAATGTATTGAATATCTGAGAATCAAATCCCAGTTTTCATTCATTAGGTTTCAACACATATATTGGGTTCGTGTCTGAACTCATTTCTTACGACTATTATATTACTTTTATTTTAATTAAAATTATTTTTCAAAAACATAAGGTTTTTGGCGAATATCCTATCATTTAAATGGATAACACAACTAATAAAAATAATATTAATAACCAAGGTTGGAAACAAAGGATTGTTAAGGGTATGTCTCAAAATTCATATTTCACCAGACCTAGTTTAGGCTAATTTATAAATTTCCGCTCTCAAACATTTAATTGAGGTTTAATTATAATATCAAGGTTATTTATTTATTTAATTTGAATAACCAGACATAAAGTATTTCCTTTTCAATTCTACAATCAATTTATTTCTATTCACTATTTGTATAATAAAATATATGTCAAAGACTTCAAATGTCTACAAAACTTTACTTTCATCTATCAAAGTCTAAATAGTAATTCTATGTTATACCAAAGTGTTCATGCTAGAAATTCTCTATAATTTTAGCTCGAATTTTCAAATTTGGAACTTTCTTTCAAAAATAGTTGTGTATATTTGTGGCAAACAATAAAGAGTGATATAACAGGTATACCGAATGTCGGTTAAGTGAATGCAAAGTTTAGTGCTCTGAAAACAACTCCATTTCTATAAATAACTTTCAAATAAACAGAAACTGTTTTCTAATAAAAGTTTCGAACCATTAAAAGAAAAACTTTTAACTTTCAAAATAAAATATAGAATTTTGATGGAATAGATATTATGACATTAGGTTGAGCAAGCAACTCAAACCAAGGTAACAAGACTTACATGACAGCGAACCGATTACATAACCGGCAGACCTGATTGGAAAGGCTAGCGATGCCTTCTCTAAGCTCGTATTGAATATGTCTTTCAAGTCAATGAGTGTGGGATTGAAAATACTGAAACACAAACCCTGAAAGTAATAATCAAATTATTCATTTGTTTTGAGTTATTCCAGACCACAATTCTGGCAATAATTTTGCCAATAATGGTCTCAATTATTCAATGACTTACGCACGCAATGAAACAGTAATAAAGAGCCGCAGTGTATATGTATTTGATTTTTGTCGTGTTTTGAGAATCCATTTGTAAATAGACTTCGGTTTCGATGTATAACCAAAAAGAGTTTTCTGTTACTAACACTTCGAGACCTTAGAGATAAAAGTGAGCAAAACTGATAACACGAGAGTTCATTTGAAAATTCAATAAAACTTTCTAGATAAGTAATTTTAGGTTAACATATTCTATCAAAATTAGTCCTCAACACCTTAAGTGATGCTCCAATTTTGGCATTTTATGTAAATCACACGTAGAGTGGATTCATTTTTGGAATCTCAATTCTATGCTGGCTCATTTAGAAATTCAAATATATGATTGATTATTTCTGATGTCTATTTAATTATAGTTTGGGAAATAATTTCATTGTATTTAACAAACAATTGAAAATAAAAAAAGAAACTTGCTCTTAATTTTATCCTTATCTAATTTATTTCGCAACCACTTTTGACAGAAACTAATGTCGAAATAAATGTATGTCCTTGATTATTTCACATGACTTTTAATGAATTCTGATAAAAATGCAATGAATACTCACTTTTTTGGGAAATTTTATTTGAAACCCGATTTTGTTTGAGTTCATCGATTCGTTTATCGGCTAAACTATGCTTTGAATATCATTTGAATGTATTTCGACATAAGACTCATTGATTTATGTGTTTTGTTTGTTCTTAATAATAAACTGTTCACCAGAATCTAGATTCAATAATGTCATCGATGTTATAATCATGCTTATATTTAGTTTCTAGATAACAAATATTTTCTGGAACTTTCTACCTAAGAAATAAATCTTCAATTTAAACTTATTTAATTTTCACCTTGATATTCTTTTAATGAATACTCGTTTTATATTTTTCATTTTCATTACAAATTTAATTGTGAAACAATAGTGTAAAAATAATCGAGTGAAGAATCTTGCTATTTATAAAAGAGAAAATCAATAAATTATTTCCATCTTAAGTCATGTGAGAGCAGAGCTATAGTCGGGATCTGTTTATTATGAGCAGCGAATCATTACTTTGCGAATTGTGTTCATCAAAATATCTTTGTCTTTGAAAATCAATTTTAATTATCAAACAATTTATTGATTTTACTTAAGTTATGCTCTTTTCTCATAAAATATCCATCAATTAAATTGAGTTATTATTGAAATAAGGAATGAATTTTTTCTCAGGTATTCTCCAGTATTTACCCGAAAGTCTGACCTCTAAAGTGGTCGGAAGAGATGCTGTCTTTAAGTCGACCACTAATAAGACATTTGAGAATGAGGAGGGTCTACCAAGTTTGCCGGTGCCTCAACTCAGGTCCACTTTAGACTTCTATTTAGAAACTGTTAAACCTGTGGTCACTGAAGAGGAATATAAGGCGACGGAAACTATTGTCAAGAACTTTGAGAATGGAATCGGAAGTCAATTACAGAAAATGCTCTCAAAACGGGCCGACAATCAAAAAAATTGGGTAAAGACTTGAATACAAATTTGAATGAAAGAAAAGACATTAATATATCGATTAATCAATAGTTGGAGAAGTGGTGGGAAGACGTGGCCTATCTCTCGCTCAGGTATCCATTGATTCCCTACTCAAACATGACTGGTTCGCAACCAAACTTCGAATTTTGGCAAATAAAGACCGGCACTCGGGTGGAGAGACTGGCCCTTCTTATGAGCTTTCACTTACAGTTCTGGCAATTGCTTAGAAAGTAAGACAATCGAAAAGCATTCAAATTGTTTTCTATAAATGAATTGTTGGATGTAGTGAACAGCTTAAGCCAATCATAAATAAGGGTCAGCCCTGGTCTATGTATCAGTTTAAACGCATTTTTAACACCTGTCGTATTCCTGGTCAGGCAAAGGACACTCTTATTACAAATTTCACGACAGGTTAGTTATATGAAGCAATCGATTTATTCTTTTAAAATTTTATATTATTATTATTTTGAAATATTTCCCACAATTTGTGTTTCTTTCTAAATATACAATTCATTATTTATATACTCATTCTGTATATAATTGAAGATTATTTTATCGATTTTAATATTAACTAAAATATATTTTAATCACAGTATCTGAAGGAACGGCAGCGCCCACTAACCTCATAGTATTGTACCGAGGATATTTATTTAGCTTCGATTTAGCCCCCGACGAACAAATATTAACAGCACCTGAGCTCGAATGTCAGTTCTTTTTCATTGAAAATTGGTGTCAACAGCAAAGTAGTGACGGTCCGGGAGTTGGAACCCTCACAACCACTGACCGCACAAAATGGTATCTCAATCGCAAGTATTTGTTAGAATTGAGTGCAGATAATGAGAAGTTCCTCGAAGCTATTGAGAGCGCATTATTTATCGTCTCTTTGGATGACAACACACCCGAAACTCAGGATGAGGTATGAGTTCATCACTTTCTTATGTATTTTGAACTCACTTTGTTTGTCAGATACTACGGGAAGCACTTCTCGGCAATTGTGAGAACCGATGGGCAGACAAGTCCTTCACAACCATTGCTTACAATAATGGAAATTTTGCGGCAAATCTCGATGTAAATTTCACCTTGAACAATTTTATCAATTTTCTGATAATCACTTCATTGACAGCACACTCCTTTTGATGGTCTGGCCATCGCTACAGAGGCGCAG
The DNA here is from genome assembly GCA_034694965.1 of Ceratozetes gracilis. NCBI lineage: Eukaryota > Metazoa > Arthropoda > Arachnida > Sarcoptiformes > Ceratozetidae > Ceratozetes > Ceratozetes gracilis. The sequence goes on from JAQIWF010000532.1 coordinate 15,773, forward strand.
TTCATCCTAATGTCTATCAATGAATGTAAAGGTGTTTATAACGGACCCAAATCTAAGCGAATCATTTCGGAACCGATTTTGCTTGACTTCAAAGTTGACGACAAATTAGTCCAAGAAATACAAGTGGCCAAGATTACTCACAACAAGATCTGTGAAACTATTGAAATCACATATAGAGTGTTCAATGAATACGGGCGGTCGGTGTCGGCTAAGCACCAGATTCACCCAGAGGCTTTCATACAAATAGCCATCCAATTGGCATACTATCGAACTCATGGTAAACCGGCCGCAACCTATTGTACGGCCACTACCAGGAAATTCTATCATGGAAGGACTGAGACCTGTCGACCCTGTGTTCAAGAATTGCTTGATTTCGCCAAAGCTGTGGCCGACGGAACAAAAAATGTAAACTCATTTCAAATTCTATTCAAACAAATACTGAAATATGTTTTGTTGTAAAGGACTCAGAACTCTATCAATTGCTTCAAAAGGCGGGCCAAAAGTTTCAACAGATAATGACAAACGCGTCCAATGGTCACGGCTGTGATCGACATCTTCTGGGTCTTTATTTGACTGCTTTGGAGAACGGAATGGAAGTGCCCGACCTCTATACCGATCCATCATTTGTAAGAAGCGGCGGAAACGGAAATTTCGTCCTCTCGACCAGTTGTGTGGGATATTGGAATATCTGCGGTTCAGTTCCTCCTATGATAGAGAGCGGGTATTCATTCTTCTATGGTATAGAACCACATCAATACTCGTTCACTATATCTTCATACAAGACGTGCACCGAAACCAGCGCTGAATTATTGCAAAACAATTTGTATTCCGCTCTCATCGATATGAAGAGAATACTCGACTCTAAACAAAATTGAGTTCAATATCTGTCCCAAAATCAACTGCTCATTGAGTTATTCATTTGAAATAGTCTTAACACTTCTGACTCTCGTAAAGTCATTCAATTTTATGGCTATTTTTACACATTTTTAATAGTAATACAAATAAATTACTTCATAATTCTTAAGTCAATTCAGACATTATTAACAATTGATTGAACTGTTAATAAGACAGTGTTTTTCATTTGCAAATGTCATTAAATGGGAAGCAATTAAGTCATCTCTAATGTTATCTATTGTTTATATCTGTTATGTTTGAATTGAATTGAATTGAATTTATTATAATTAATGACAAATGTTTGAAATGATTTAATGTAAATCTTTGTATTTGAATGTATATATTATATAATAAACTCAACATTTATTGATTCATATATTTTCAATTGAAAAATGTACTAGCTAAGCATTATTGAATTCAATTGGAATATAATACACTTGAGAGTGATTTCCCAAAAATAGATAAACAGAGCCAAACAAAAACCAGTTAACAACAGATAGAATATATAGTAAATTGCTTTGAGTGCAACCCTTCCACTCTGTTGATTATGAACCTGCTTCAATTCTTTAGAATGAAAATATGGTGAAAATTTTCTTTCCCAATGTTGTAAGTGTGCGCTCGACTCGATTCGTTTGATCCTTGATATTAATTATGAAAAGTTAATTCATTTAAATTATGGCTCAAATAACTTACAATTTATTGATTTTTGATTTAATGCTAGAATTTTTGGGAACAGCTATTGTCAACTGTTCGGTAGTGAACGTTGTCTCGTCATTCTTTGGCGGTAAATAATATAACTGATACCATAACTTATGTATACGGGCTTTGAATAATATTCGAGGACATATATAAACCAAATGAGGTAAAGATGTGACCATTAATTTCATCGCTTTATTTATTTGATTGATTTCTATCAATGATTTTCCGATCGAATTCAGTGGCGAACTATTTATTCCCTAATTTGTAAAAATGATAAAATAATAAATTCACTTTTAATGAGTATTTTTACTTTAATGAACTTATAAAGAGAGCCCTCAGCACTGGTAGCTGGTATGTATTGGCCACTTTTCACAGCTATAGCTAACTCTTGAATACTTGATAAACCAGAACGTGGTATGAGTTCACTCATATACAGTCTAATCTCGGTTTAGCAACACTCGATTTAGAAGAAATTTCGGTTTAAGAGACTGATTTTCGAGGCACCGGCAGCTCCTATGGCTATG
>JAQIWF010000533.1:0-17882 GCA_034694965.1 Ceratozetes gracilis
TTATAAGCCTTTTGCGTCAGTAAAATAATTTACAGCACACGAGCACACCATAGGAACAGCATTCGGGTCCGACTATTGCTTTAATGAACAGAAGGGTTGAATAAATTTGAATAATTCTCTTATCTATTGTTTTTATTATTCTTTTGTGACTTTTTCGCTGTCAGAACAATCAAAATAATTGTCTTTTGAAAAAACAACACAGAATTGAAAGCCTAAGAAAAGATTTGAAGACAAGAGATAACAATAAAATGTGAATTCAATTTGAAGTCAATACTACTCGAAGTGTATATCATTGGGAACATACGTATCACTATATGACAGGAGTTTGTTCAGTCTGTTCACTCAAAAGCGTGAGTAACAGACAATGTCTGAGCGATAGTAACAGTGATTCTTCTTTAAATAAAGAGCTAGGGATCAGTCACTGGTTCCATGTCTATAATGTAGGAACTCAACCATAGCTGACGAACGGAGAGGAAGGCATTACAAAGCAATTTCAATACTCAACAGAATAAAGAGCGAGAATCGCAATGAGAAGACTATAAGAGAATTAAGGATTGAGTGAAGGCTTCGCTTAATATTCTCAATGCATTCGTGAATTCATTTTCGTCGGTCAGAGTTGTGTTGAAAAGAGAGTCCAAAGCATACGATGAGTGAAATCCCGAGACTCACAGTCCATGAGATATACTTCGATCGAAGTGAACCTCAAAGACAAGAGTGGAGTAAAGCAAAGCAAAAGTCATTTTGTTTACAGAGCAGTCATAGCCCTCTCCACTGAACACAGAATTTTTTCTGCCAACGACTGCTCTTTTCACACAAGAATTGCTAATTCAAAGCAGAACTTCCTATGGAATTGACTTCAATCTCAACGATATTCACTCCGAAAGAGAAAAACCGAAATTTTATTTAACTTTTGTAATACAGAAAAGAAATAAAAATAACATTAAATTCAATGAAAATAAAATCAAAGGAATTCTTAGGAAATATGAAGACATAATCAAAAATAAAAGAGGAAATAAAGTGAATATTTATATGCAGAGCACAGAATAGACATCAAATAATTTGAATATCATTATTAGAGGCCAACTCTTTATTTTGCATTTCTGTTATTCATCTTCGAGTGTGACTCTGACTCTACTATTTAGTGGAAATCCACATATTTTTTGTGAGAACTCATTCCTCTAACTGTATGAAGGAGTAAATAATGGCATTTGTTGTACACAATATTCAATGGATTTAATACAGTTTAAAGTGTTGTCACGAATGCATATATTAAAGGCTGAAAACACGATCGACTACTGAGTGAACACTATTTCTCTCAATAATAATAATGAAGAGGAAGAATAAGAAATGCAATTTCAATGGCAATGATTTTCTTCTTGTTTTTCTGATTCTAAAAATTTCTTTTTATTTTCTACTCAATGCCAATGAGAGCCGAGTCTGAGCCCTAACAACAACGGAGTCGACAGGCGTTGTCTTTATCCCAGGAATTATTTAGTATTAATCACTTGCAAGAACAGCAAACCATACATTAAACAACATTAACTTCGGATCAATGATTACCGATATTTTCAAGAAGAATCAAATCGAGTTGAGGCGAAAAAATAAACAAAACTCAAAAAGAAATTTATAGTTTTTGTCTTCAAGTCGTTTGCAGTTAAATCGGAGATCACTTTCTTGTATACAATTTATATGTGAAGTGTTTTAATAGCAAAATATGTCTTAAATAAATTGTTAGCCAAAAGTGAAGCCAAAAGACGAAGAGAAACAGTGTCTGAGATATTTGAACTCAAGTCTGATGCGAAGTATGGGCTGAAAAATGGCATTTCTCACAAATGAGATGAAAACAGAAGACAAGGACTGCTATAAACAATATAAATCTGCGGCGAAAACATTTTTACTCTTTTCAATGTTGCGATTGTCTGTATGTAGTAGGGATGTCATCTCTAGCGATAAGGGGGTTACTTAAGCTTAATTTCACCCATTTACCGATAAACCTGATCAAATTATCTGATATCTTGATAAACCTCAATAAGAAAAGCCTCTTAACTAAATTGAATTCATCGGATTCCAAAAGATTGTGTCAATTGAATCTAGCAAATTGGCAGTTGCTGCACAACGAGCCCCTTCTTGCTCAGCCCTGTTTATGTGACTTCTTCGCTGATATACGCTAAGAATAATATAATTTACGAATAATTTAATGTTAAATATAATGTCATTTATTTTTAAGAAAGAAAAGGACGACATTATGTTTAGTTCGTATTTCATTGTTTTGATAGCAGTCTTAATGGATTGGAAATGAGAATCGGGTTCTTCACCAGCGCTGGCAAAGAGGGCCGAAGACAGTTGACGAGACATTTGCCATATTTCTGAAGAGCATTAACGCATAAATTGCATCGAAATACAAACGAAAAGACGAAGACATTTCTAAGAGAAGGCAAAAGACTTATTACATTAACATCTGTTTTGAGATCCCATTCAAAGAGTCATTTAGAGAGGAATCAAATCAAATGAATACAAAAAAAACATTTGGAGAGAAAAAGCTAACGATTGAAGAATAGATTGAAATGTGGACTCAATTATATGAGAATTAGGAACCAATCGGAGTATAAGAAAAACATTCATAAAAATTATTACTTTTTTCAATTCGAGTCATAAAACTATTAGAGAATAGAAAAAAAGATTAAAAGCATTTAGTTTTTACTGAAAAGAAGATTAAAATTTTTAGATAATATCTAATTTATAGATTCGGTTACAAATAGGATCATAAATATGATCCAAAGACTGCACAACGGGTTTCCCTTCAGCCCCGATGGACACCAATATTAGAACACAAGAAAGAAATGAATTCCTCTCTCAAGTGAAGGCTATAATAAGCTATTTATCGGAAACAAACATCAAATGACACGTAAAATATGTAATATATCAGTGAGGAGTCGGTTCTCTGCCCCCTAACGAATATATGTGATAATTGATTACCACATGAAGACCAGTGCAAGCCCTGGGCTTAAGGCTTTTAGCTAAACGTCTCGGGAAGTCATATATTAAGAAACTTTTTCTTTCACTTTACAAAAGAGCGAATAAATATATTTTCTGAGAATCAGATATTTCTTTACTTCTCTTCGCTTAAGTTCTTCACTTAAATGTGTTTTTTAGAGAAAACAAGAAATACAGACATTCATTAAAAATAATGTATCGCTTAGTTGTGTGTAAATGACTTCAGTATTACTTCTAATTTAATTGCATTTCTCAAGAGATCTAAAAATGCTAATAATTTTTGCCCAAAAATACTTCAACTGATGTAAAACATTTCAAGAGGAGACTAATTGAAAAGAATTATTATGAATGAGATCTCGAAGAATGGGAACGACTTAAGAATAAGATCCAGAATATGTTAGGAGACAAAAGAGCAGAGTTTACGAGTTATTAACAAAAGTGAAGTGAAAGCAATGCCTTCAAAACTTAGTCATATAAATAGAGGAAAGAATTAAACAACTTATTGATGGAATGCATCGAAAAAAGTGGAGTTCTTAGGAACAGAGGAAGTGATGGCTAACAAACACTGGTGCTCTCGCACACGCAGATGTGGGGTAATCAGACAATTAGAGCTTGATTAATTAATTAATGCTCACTATTTAATAGACTTGACATTAAAAAAGTTGAGCGAAATTTTGTTAATCTCGGAAACAATTTGTCTTAATTTGAATTTTAATGACAGCAGAGTTTGGAGAAAGCCTTCGCTGATTAATTCTTAGACCTGGTGATCCCATTAGGACAGAATAGATACAACTAAAATAGAGTGCAATCGACCATTTCTTGTTAATGTAATCATTTCATGGAATCGAGAACTTCAGCCAAGATTTTGGGTCTCTTTCTTAACACTCACTCATTCTTACACTCAGTCTTAGAAGTTGTGCGAAAGAGAAGAGCAAAACAAAAATACTTCTGTCATAGTCTCACAAAACAAGGATTGCAAGAACCGAAAAAATCGAAACAAATCTCACCAATCAAACAGTGAGAAAATAAACTTCTTATTCTGGGCTCTACTCCCATATTAAAAGCAAAAACTCAGTCAGTAATGGATTTTTCAGGTTTTCTACTTCTTTAAGGATTGAAATTTTTTCCTGACATCAATGGAATTATTTATGGAAATACGGGATAAACAGTAATATTATATTACGAGTGTATCCATTGCACCGGTAATGCCAATAACTCAGGAGTGAGAGGACTGGGAGAGAGTGACTGCTCTGAAAAATTGACTCAATTTTCGATTTACTTCACCCAAAATCATACCTTAAAAAGAAAATTCAGTTTTTATCTTATGGCAGATCCGATGGTTTACGAGTCATAGGGTTTGGGTTTTAAAATGCAGTTTATGGGGAATATTGTTATGGAATAGTTATGGATATGCTGTGCGCCGAGTGTTGTTGTGTTGGCGTCGGGTCGCGAAACGATAGTCTAATAGACTGTTTCGTTAGTTGTGTTAAGCCATGCATTCAAACGAAATGGCATTAAGGCTCAGGTGGAAAGGCATCGTTAAAAAAGTACTGCACTCTTGTTTCTGGTATTTCGACAGACCAGTGCTGGCACTGGTAGCTCAACCAACACACAACCAACCCATACACACATAGGGCTAATCAGGCACTACTGCCAATGACTCATCCAAAGCACAGACACTTAAAACTTCATTGTTATTCATGCGATTTGAGAATTATATTCACAAATTGTTTTCATATATTGAATCGAAATATTAAAATAAAACTATTCTTTCATTCATTAAACGAATCGTTATTTCAATGAGTGATCAAAGGCTTTGCAATCGATTGAATCAATTAAATAAAGTATTGTTTTGTTTTTAAACTTCCATTTAATTTACGGCAAATTAAATTAGCCGACACTCTATGCACACAACAATGAACAGCACAATGAACAGCACAACTGCTTTTTAATGATCCTATTCTTTATTATCAAATATTTTTCTTTTTATTATTCACTCTCTGATAGATATACCCATTTATATGCGAATATTAAACTTATTATTAATTTCTTTCTTATTCCTCTCCAATACATTTCATGAATAATTAATGAATATTAATATATGTTTTATATGCTATCAAATCATGAATTTCTCTCTATTTTTAGCCATTTATTGGGTCGAAAACAGCATTTTCCACCTCAAACTTGCAAATAATTGTTGAGTTTTCATTCAGTCTCAATGTCAGTGTCAGTGAGGACTGGCATATGTTCGTCATTACAAACCTACCGTTGGGTTGGATTCGGTTTATATATACTTTATATATTAGGTAGGAGTTAGAGGACTCATAGATAGGAGTAAGGGATGCGAATCAGAATCAATTGATTGCATTACTGGGAAGCAGACAATCTGGTAATTGTGTTGAACTGCTGGTGACGATCGACCCTTAGTTTTAGTCCATTCGATCGATTTTATAGCTATGGATTGTCAGCACATCCCAGACATATGTGTGCACTACTGCTGAGAGGGACTGACAAACAACACATCTATAAAATAAGACGAAATAAAACGTGTCTAACATTTGTGATTCCGATTCTCTGTTACTGTAATGTCAGTCCAAGAAGTAGTCGACAACAAAATACTTGAATCTCAGCACAAGAGGCGAAGTCGAGTGCATTTTCCTTATGTCGAAATGTGTTACAAACAGATTAGAGGACAGGTCTCTAATCAAAGTCGACACAAATATTAGTTTCTATATATTATTCCAGTTATTATTAGAAATATATTCCACTTATACGGTATATATATAAGTAATATATAAGAAAATTAGTTTCTCATATCTATAGATATGAGTTTCCGTTGGACTGACAATCAGATGCCGGTCCCAAACCCACACTTAAGTGACTAAAATTAGTCTCAAACATCAAATAAGGGAATCAAACATCAAATTCAAAGTTCATTTGAAGAAAAAACATTAAAAATCAAATAATAAACTCTAAGATTAAGGATATATTTGGAGACTAAACTGTGGGCTCGGAATAAGTGAGTGCCAGAAGAAGAAGAGTGAATCCCAAATGAATTAGTTATCAAACAGTACTCAATCATTAAATATGAATTATTACTCATAAAAAACAATTTTCTTCTGAGAATTCAATTAATGTCTTAACAAAGAGGTAAACAATGGAAGGCATAATAGCAGAGGAAGGGAACACCAAAACCAAGAAAAAACATTATATAATAAGAATATAATAATATTTTGAAAGAAGCAAAACATTAATTTTATTCCAATCTAATAATAATAAGTATTTATAACTAATTTTAGGGTTCATTCGGTGGTATGTCTCACAGCGCCCACGAATGCTAACTCTCGGCGCAACGCCGGCCCCGAAAAAAACGCCGAAAACCATTCCTGTGATGTCTTTAATCGCTTAATGTTTGGTCAGAATATTGAATAGAAAAGTGAAAAATAAAATGATTTTATTTAAAACATAATGAATAAGAAGATAACCATTCGTTTCGGCTTTCAATTTACAAATTTCAATGAAATTATAATTCGTTATATTGTTCTCCAATTGTATTAAATATATTGTTATTAACTCTTTGAACACAAGAAAATAGTTATTCTGAGCTGAAGTACTCAATCATCGGCCAGACCCGAGACCTTGAGCTATCAAAAGTCAAGCCTTAAGACTCGAGGTATGTTTGGAGTCGAGTCCCTACCAGTCATTCAATGAGTCTAAGGATTTGAATGCCTATCAAATTGAGGTATGAGTCAGCGCTTATCGCAACGCAAATATTATTTAATATCAATATTGCCTCAGATTTGGCTTCGCTTTGACGCCACAAATACTATAATATTATAATTAAAGTCTTAAGTTATAACTCAAACAATAGTTAAGCCCTTTTTGTCCGTACATTACATGAGATTTCGTGTGAAAATCGATGAATAATCTCTTTAATGACTTTTCTATTTCATTGAAACACAAATTTCAGGTGAAAAGAGACCATTCATTGATAGAAACAGATTGAGTCAACAGACAGTCGGAAATCCATTCAATTTATTAATTAACTTTCAAAATGTGTTTTAAATTTCATGGCTTTTATGCAAAATATATTGATTGGAGTAATTTTATCTCTTATGATGTAAGCATTAGCAGGAATTGGGCTAGATATTCTAAGAATTTATTTATGGCCATATGATTGTGGCAATATTATCAGAGATTAAGGCAATAGAGACATATCCAAGAGTGAAATTGATAAGAAATGGATTAAATTATCATTTCTTATCTAATAGAAGACATTAGCTACCGGTCTTCCATTAACCTAGCTGATTTGTGTGGCCACCCATGGTCATTAATGGTAATAACAAGGAACAAATTGGTGGTTACCTGGAAGATGACTTCTGAGAAGTAAAGCCAACGTTAAACTGAGTCGAACTCATAATTATAACCAAATGTTTTGCCTAAACATGAGATGAGAGAAAATATATGACAACAAAATTCAAGTCTAATGTCATGTTATATACGATAAGTCCGATCAACAGAGGATTTGACAGAAATTCAACTCAAAAGTTCAGTCTTTTCCCGACTTAACAGCTCTTATAATAGGATTTAAATTTCGGGAATAAATTTTGAATCACAAAAACAACAATTATATTATGAGAAGAGAGGAATAATAGTATTAAAGGGCAATAAAACGGCTCTTTCTTAGAGTAATTTGAATTTTATATAATATAATGTCTATTATGATGAGTATAATAAACATTAAGAGACGATAAGAAGTTTGAATAAAAGCTTTTTATTATTATTTTATACCTTTTTGTGTTTTTGGGGAGATTTGAGTCTTTGAAGTTTGTTATCGTTTGACAGTCAGTCAGTGAGCGATACTTTGAGACGGATTTGGGATACTTTCAAAGTATATCGGATTTGACTCAAGAATGTGTTGAATGTCTTGTAGTCCACACCCACTCAAGAGTTACCAGTTGTTTGAAAAGTTCAGTTCAAATATATATAAATAATTAAAATTAATGTCAATTCAAATCAAATATGAATTTTGAGACACTTTTGCGAAAGAGGTTTGACTGCTATACGAGTGATACGACTGGCAATCAAATGAATCAATGCTTTTGTATTGAAGTGTTAGACAAAAATGCGAGCTTTCAGTGAATGTCAATGTGCTCTCACTCTAGCCTTTTGTGTGTGTGTATGCCTGTGCTGTTCCAGTGCTGTTCCTGTGCTGTTCTGCAGTACTGACAGTCAGTTGGCATTGGGTTTGCCTCCAAAACTACTGCCATTCAGCGCTCGCGAAACGTAGAGGCCATACATTAATAATGCATTTCACCGAAGGGTTTCCAATGAAAGTGTAATGCAATGTATGTCTGCTAACAGCCAACCAACCCATACCCCATTCCCCTTCCCATTACGCCATCTGATAGTGACAGACACTCCTGAGATAACAATCGCCAGACACTGACAGGGATCTGATAACAGATTATGGGGGCCGACAGGTAACACGCATTCGCCCCGAAGACAACCCGAGGACTAATTATTTGACTTAAGTTTTATTCAATTTGATGTGACTTTAAGGCAACCAAACAGACAATTCATGCGAACCGATACTTGTCTTACTTTAAGAGACTATTAATTTGTTTAATAGCTTTAAAATTATAATTAATTTCTTTGGTATTACTTCTCATTGAACTTATAATTCGTTTTGCATTACAAATCAGTTCACTCGGAGAGCAACCAATTGTTCACTCAATTATTCACTTCATTTTCCAAGTAATTCGAGATAACAACCAAATTATCTCAAATCCTTGCCTTTTCTCAGAGTTGGACAGCATTTAGAGCTCACAACAAATTTAAACCTCTTATAATACCTGTTCGGATGAGTCCTTACAAGACATACCTTAGGAATCTATAACTAAGACATTTACGCAACGAATGGGGACTCTCTCTTCATAATTGGTATGGAAATTCATGGCAAATATAAATCAAAAGGAGCCGTCTCATTTTGACATCAGTGATATTTGTTTGACAATAACTACCGGTGCGCTGACTCCTGCTTTTTAATGATATTCGGATAACTTAATTATTTTCTGTAAAGTAATTATTCAAATAAGGAATATATGAAAAAATGCAAAATATGAACAAAAATAGATTTTATTTAAAATTATGCGAAAACTGAACTCTAATTCTGTGCACAGAATCCATGATTTTATTAACAAATATTAGAGAAAAAGTTTTGAAATGAGAAATACTTTGCCTTCGAATACACCGGTAATGAATTGGTGTTTAATTCTGAATAATCAAAAACAATGTTAACGTTAATTCCTTAGCAATAGCTAAGTATAAGTTATATATAAAACTGTTATATCAAAAGCAAAACTTGATTTTTATATACATCTTATATATAAGAAAATTAATACAAAGTATTCAAAGAGAAGGAGATTTTTAATGTGTTTTTTCTTCCGATAATTTATTTTAATAGTAGTTTTGAGGCTTAAAAGAGAGTCGAAACAAAAAACAAGTTCTTATATTCGATTAGTTATTGCAATATATGAGAGACATGTAAGACATGGAAGAGCACATCCCTATGTGAGCGCATAAATGTTCAATATTTTGGGCAAAAGCGTAATCCTGAGCGACGACTGTCTCTCATAACTTTCTGTATCGATACTAAACCATTGATTATCAGCGGAACTATCGTCTGATTTGATCTTATCGTGTGTGCCATCGATGGGCGCGACATCAGTGTTGGCACTGTTGCTACTATCGGACGGCAGATCTATATTAATATCCATGGCTTCGATGAGCTCAACGCCAGAACCAGTTGTTTGAAGCAATGGCTGGCAGTTGAATAACTTAACGCTGAATATCAAACCCAAAGCAAAACAACAAATTTATAATCAATTCGATAATCAATTAATAATTATTTGATATCCAAATGAAATGTAAAATTGAGAGAAAATTATTGAACAAATTGAGTGAAAATAAGAACAAAATCAAAGTTTTGATAATTATTTTCACAACTCCTAAGAGATAAGTCTTAAGATTCGCTCAAAGAATTAATTACAGGAATAATAAAGAAGAGGATAAAATCATTTTTGGAAAACTTGTTAAACAAATTCCTAATAAATTTGAAATGTTTTAGAAATGAGACTAAAAAGAAATTATAATTATTTGGAACATATTTTGGGTTCAAAACTAATATTAAACGATAAGTCAAAGTGAATGAGAGAAGTGGTAGTGAACGCACCCGTCGCTAATGAATTGGTTCTGTGTTAACGGCTCCGAATGGATAATCACTTGTAATTTGCATTCATTAGTATTTTTAACCAAAACATTGGCTGCAGTTATGTCTTCCAGTGTTGACCATTGACTGCACTTCTCATTGATAATTGAACTCAAATCAGGTTTTGATTGATTTTTAGTCAAATCATTACTATTAGCGTTCGTTGTCTTCCGTGAGACAAATATATGCCACCAACGAGTTGTCTCTTCCCTCCTATCGTTGGCCACCGTTGCTGTTTGTGCCTCAAACCGTTTGTAACATTTTGAGCAGCCGGTGCAGGGCTCAGAATAAGATATGCTTATGTTTTCAACTGATGGCAGGCTCTAAATGGAGGCATCGCTTATAAGAGTCTCGTATTTTAATCAAATGTCAACAAATAAACGATTAAAATAATTATTGCTTTTCATTAATTAATCATTAATTTCATGAAATGCTTGAATGGATTTCAATTTGAATGCAAAACTAATTTTTCGCCACATTTTCTCATTTGAATCAATCATTTGATTAATTATTTTTAGCGAATAATTATTGTGAGAAGAGATGAGAAACTCGTAAAAGAAGTTATCCTTACTTTGAATGAGTTTGAAATGAATGCCAAATAAGGCTTCAAAGTGTTCCCCAAATACCAGTATTTCTCAACAGAAGTCAACGTATCTCTCATTTTACCGAAGTTTAGCTCTTCTAATGCAAAGACAGGCCGTCCTTTCGTGCCCTCAATTCTCATCACATCAATGGGTTTCAGTAGTTCTTTGATTGCACTCAATGTGGACTCGGCTAACATCCTATCCCATCATTTCAGATATATTTCATTTGTCTAAATATTGTCTAAAACTTACTCATAATTCTTGAGATTCTTGTCTTTCACTTTAATTAAATCCAAACCAATTGTATTTCGTTTGCCGACTGGGAGTATACCGATTGGGAACCGATAGAGTGCTGTTGAGTTGTCTGACCGTCTCATTAAACCGGTGACCGCTTCGTGTACTGTTCCGTTGCCGCCAGCAATAAGCACAGCATCGGTATTGTCCATCACTTCCATTATATCTCTGGCCTGACCCTCGGCTTCAGTGATAACAAGACTGACCCGAATGCCGGCCAAATGAAGAAGTGGTGCACAATATTTCTCATAATTAGCTTTACTTTTGCGGCCATTTGCCACCGGATTGAGTAATACAGTGATGTGTCGACACTTCCGGTCGGGTGCGATATATTGGTGTCCAAATTGCTGTCAAATTTAAGACAAGACTAAAATTTAGTCCAATTTTGACATCAAAATCGTTGACATAAAATGTAAACAAAGAGGACTCACAACCGCTTCCTCACAATAGGCTCTCATTTTATTATATTCACTGAATTTAAATACAAATTAAAAGCAATTAAAACAATGTTTAAACAAATAGTAATTATTAATAATAATGACTATAATTAATAAAAGTTGATAGATGTCTGAAAAACAAGAGAAAACTTTACATCAGTTTATTGTTTCCATAATTTGCGGCCCAAACCGAAGCACAGCTCAAAAACACACTTTTCTTCCAATTATTTCTTAAAACTTTTATTGTTTTAATAATCATTTTATTGTAATTTTTGTGATTAATTTGATTAAAAACAAAATTATAGTTAAAATCGGTTTTTGTTTACAAATCAAGTCATGCCTTAAACACAAGTTTTGCAATACTTTTGGGGACCGTTTAGTAATAATCGGCGCTTAATATAAATCACTTCTTATTAATGTGTTAATTGTCTAAATTTTGAGTAAATTTTGAGCAAGAACAATAGGACGACACCGCATAATTTGAGCTATATTTTGCATCTCCCAAAATAGGTTTACCTCTAGGTTTAGTAATTAATTGCAATTATGAACCAATAATTGCTACAAACTCTCGCGAAATGCAAAATATTAGTTATTGTTCTCATTATAAGTTAGATTATAACCAAATTTTGAATTGTATTGTATTTTTTGAGAGCAAATTCTTTAGGGAAACCTCTATTGTCTCGATTAGGATGAAAATCTAAACCACGGATTATTAATTCTCAAATTATGATTAATTATTTCGTTACTAAAACTGTATTAATAGACTGTTTGCTGATAATGACTCTGTTATCCAGAGGTATATTCAATGAATTAACAAAAGTTTTTTAAATTGAAACTTTATAATGCATTTATCCTCGAAGTGACCACAAATGAAAGAGCACAGGTAGGCATATGTTTGAGCCTTGATATTAACAATACGAAGCACTACATTAATTGCTTTCGTGGGGAACATACGAGATATAACCGGAAATATTGCTGCCATAACTCTACCCGAGGAACTAATTGGACTCATATCGAGCACTGCTGTAATATTGATGAGTTTGCAAATCAGTACAGGTATAGGTATAACCTATTTCTTAGAGACATTGAGCATCTAATCGGTCCCAATATTGGTAGCAATGGTTTATTCATAATCATTGGATTAGCCGTAACCACAGGAGTGGTCTTTTGGAGTCAACTTTTTATTAATGGATATTTAATAAAAATGGTAATCGACAGAACTCAGAATCAGGCATATTCGGAAGATTCACAAACGGAAGGGACTATTTGATCATTTTCTTCCTCGTTTACAAATTCCTTTATATTCGCAATCTATTCAATGAAGAAAAATAGTATTCAATAGTAAAAGGGATAAACAATTATTCCAAGTATTTGTTTAATAATTAGATTTTTTTTCTCTAGATTTTGATTAATTATTATCTGAAGAATAAATGGCTTTGTTTTAAGAGTCAAAATAGTTTGAAATAATAAGAAAATAAATAATATTTGAGACAATTATAACAGAATTTCTTAACAATCTAAGGTTTACTCTGACTTTCGAACTCAGGGTTGTTTTTTGAACAGATTTATAGCTGAAACATTATATATTTTCAAGTACATTCAGAGATGCTATGAAGATATCCTGCCCTCTTGAGTAGCCCTGAAATATTGCAATAAGAGTTATAATTAGAAAATTAACTCAATAAGAGTTGGGCCGAATTTCTTGTTTTTAACTAACCGTTAAGTAATTCATAATATCTTCTGGTTTTCCGTTAATTACCAATAAATATGATGTGATTTTCAAAATTAAGTTAACTTTAATAAGAAAATTACAGTAAATCTTAAGTTAATTTTAATTTAATTTTATGGCATTTTTCTCGCAATATATGTGTTATATTTAATGGCCAACAAATTCTGCACTTCTTATCTAAAATCTAATTAAATTAAATTCTTTTGAAGGAATAAAATAAATATCTTAACAGATGATTGATATCAGGGATACTGATAATCAGGGGGTCGATGGAATAAAATGATCTATGTTTAATTTTTGATTTTAGGGGGAGGATGTGCTAATCCCCCTCCCCTTCAACATCCCTAATCGATGCAATGCTCATTTATTTTCCATATATTCTTATAGAAAAATTGTTATTCTGTGCTCTTTAGTGTTATCTATTAACATCAGAATAATTTTCAAATTGAAATGAATGAATGAATTTTGGGAAAAATATTGTCTGTATTTTATTGCAGTTTTTCTCCGAAGGAATACAATTTACATTGAATTCAATATAAATTAATTATCAATTAAATCACCAAAAATCCCAATTAATCTAACGGTGAAACAGTCAGAAGAAAAACAAAGTGTAGAAAAAGAGCCCAAAAGTTCACTCCCTTTGGAAACGAAATAATTTGAAGCATTCATTGATTCTTATTATTATTATTTTGTGGAAATGTTTGAAAATTTTTCAATTATGGATGAGTTGGAAGAAAGTGGAAATTCTCATTCAATTACACTCAATGAGTACTCAAATGATAATCTGCTCACAAATAATGGGTTAAATCTATAAGTTATTTGAAATTCATTCTAAATGGCTGTCAATAAACCCATAAAAGCTATTCATAGGAAGAAATGTTTGAATTCCGAACTCAATTCAATTCAAAATTACTAATAAATTCAGACAATTATTTTCGTTCATATATTGAATGTGGTTTTGGTTTTGAAATATGATATCATTTCAATGGCTTTAATTCAATCCAATAAGCCAATGGGCAAGGTGAATAAGTTTACAACTGCAAACCAAAGGATTGGGAGACGGGCACACTCCACATGAGATCGGGTGATGGTTGAGCTTTACAATTGACTTTGCAGTGATCACTATGACCACCCCTGGCCTCACTTGAAATTCATGTAATCCCTCTCATTTGAGGTAACATATAATCTGAATCTATTTTTAAATTCTCATTACTCCTAATTCTTTTTGTGAATCGATTGTAAAATAAATATTTAATGAGAAAATCATAGTTAAGTAATTTAAAAGTCGATAATTACTGCATTGATTAAGATTTCATTTGGCGTTCAGTTCATTGAAATAAACCCCTTCTGAGACGTGAATTAATTTTTTTTCCTAATATTTATTTATTATAATTAATGGATTCAGTTCTCAGTTCGACATTCGCTTTATTTTCTTATTCAAGTTTACAACACATATATCATAGAAATACTGCTTTTTGTAATTTTAATCCGTAATTATAGCTATAATTCTCACCGAAGAGAGAAATGTTTTGTAATTATGTTTTTTAAAACTTTAAAAAAATGATTTCAATTACTACTAATCTGTTTGTTTCGTTACAATCAATGATATGTTAACACAAATATCATTCAAATGGGAGACCTATCCCTTTTTAAAAGCATTTAATTGGTGAGCACAGCCCTTCATAACGTGAAGCCCAGAAACACAGAATTGAACCGCAATTTCCTCAATACATATGGAAATGTCATATAAAAAAGGGTTTACTTTTGGAAGAGATCTCATTCCGATTAATCATTTTTCTCTTGACATTCAATTTTCATACTTTAATTTATTTCTAATACTGACACTAATGAGTATATTTTTATTATGCTCCTAGTACATTTGTCCCTCGCACTTTTATCCCGGAGATTTCAATTTTGATTAATCGGAAGAAAATAAAATAATTGCCTTTTAATACATCAGTACATGATTTGAATATTTGAATTTCAAACGAAACGAGCAAAATGTCCCATAAATTAATACCCAATTGATTGAGGAAAGTCTAATCAAAGACTGATTGACTGGAAAATCCAATTTCTTACTGAAGAAAATATCAAATTTTAATTATTAATATCAATATTTTATACACTGATCCAGGATTTGAATGTCAACTCAACACAATTTTCAATTATATTAATCATCAATACCTGTGCCAATAGCCAGGGTTGGGTGGGAACCATCAACACCCTGTCTATTGCGCTCAGAATAACATCTTTACGTTTGAGTTAGTTTTTTGCTGTCAATAAACTATTCGCTGAAATATTTTCTGATATTTCTCTCAAAGCAATGAATTATTCGATAAATTTTTCGTTCGACTAATTATTCAAATGATAACAACATGTGTTCTGAGAGAAACTAATTGCTTGATTGAAGACCAGGTCTATGTCACCGGCACTTAATTTTGCACAGAATAAGCAGTATTTACAGAAATAGAGCTGTTAATAATCTGAAAGACATGAGATGTGAAATGTTTCACAGAATAAATTTCATGGCTATTGCCTTCAGAATGAAATGAATTGACTCCGGCTTTTCGAGATCACGGCACAGCATAATTCAATGTCTTCCTGTTCAATATTGTGAAAGTTTTGTAATTAGTCTATCAAATAATTGAGTCATTTTTCTGTAGTCCATAAGATTTTCTCAGCAGATAATAGCTTTCAAAGAAATGATTCGTTTGATTAGAGCTAAAGCCTATGAAACATTGGATTATGACTGCAATGACTGCACTTATATTGCAATTAAAAATAGATTCAAATGAGGATAATTACCAGTAATCGCCACGACTTTAGATCTAAGCTAGATTAATCAATATCTCATTAACACGCTTTTATCACCATAAATTAAATTAGCCTAATTCACTTGCTTATTACATCAAAAATTCAAATTCTGACTCTAAAATTTACCTATCACATATATTTAAATATCTTAAATTGCCACTTGGTTGTTTCCATTTGGCTAATTATTTGTGGTTTTTAATAATAGGCTAATAAAGCTGTAATCCTTGCTCCCGAATAATTGCTCAATAATCTTGGCGGCAACAAAAAGAGAATCGAAATTAACAAGAATGTTTTGTTGCTATTTTGCTCGAAGGTTCAACAAATTCAATAAAAATATTTACAATTTTTCGGTTCCCTTTATTGAAAAATGTTTGGCATTTCAAGGGATAAGTATTTTGTTGTAAATAAGATGAAAACTCGTTGACTAACCAGTTATTGTGCTGACTGTCTGTTCATCCATCTCCTACTCCTTAATGAGTTTGGTATTTATCAGAAATTCATTCTTATTCTACTCCTCTCTAAGTCGGGACTGAATTTTATTCACATATTTCATAGAATGAGAAAATTTAGAGATAAGTAAAATGCTATCTTCGGAGCCATTAATATATTTTATAATTTAATTTAGGGGTAAATGTATTGTAAGACTAAGCACTTGACTGAAAGCAAACTGTTTTCAATAGACTTATAAATACTTATGAGAAATATTGGGCCATAAAACTGATGAAATTTATTGTTTTGTCGAAAATTGTTATTTATTTTTGCTGTTTATTAGTCTTTTCTTCTGTTAGTCTCCCACACAATGAGTGGAGAAATAACTCACAAAATCCATTCATTAGTTGTATAATAGAGAGGAAAATATATTTGAATTAAAATATGTTCTTAGCAAAGATGAAATCCTTTTGCTTTATGCTCGCAATCTATTCAATGGAGAGAAGATGTTATTCAATAAACAGATGAATAATTATTAGTCAATTCAAATGTCTTTTGATAATTAGATTTTTTTCTCGAAGCAATAAAATTGTGATTAATTACTGTCTGAGGAATAAATAACTTTGTTTTCAGAGTTAGAAATAGTTTTGAAGTAATAAAAAATAAACAAATTTTGTTTTTTAGACAATTATAACATAAATTCTTATATAAACACAGTTTATGTCATTCACTCAATAAGGCATACATTTTGTAATCATTTTATAGCTATTTGTTTAACAGAATATTTGTCTAATTTTGTGATTCGCAGAAAAATTAGGACAAAAAACTACTGACAAAAGAGATACCGGAATGACATTCAAAAATACAGACCAAACAAATTGAAGGAAAAGCCAAAAATAGTGTCTCATTATTCTTATGATAATATTGTTTTTGCTTCACATTTATCTGATTCTGAACTCAATTCTAAACAAAATTTATCTCAACTTAGAACTGATTTTAGTTTTGTTTTGTTGTTTTGATAATTAGTAAAGAATTGTGGAAAAGAAGACAAAATATACTCAAAATAGAGCTCCAGAAGGAGGCAAACGTCGCATAACTGGAAACATCACCACTTCCTGATGTGGGGCTCACACGAGTCGTATTCACACTAAAACAGCACTTTTTCTCAATATTCTCCGGTCCCTTGACTTCGATCTCTATTTTGTGATAGTCTTCCAAACTATTAAAACCATAAAAACAATTTATAATACGCGAGAGAGAGAGAGAGAGAGAGAGAGAGAGAGAGAGAGAGAGAGAGAGAGAGAGAGAGAGAGAGAGAGAGAGAGAGAGAG
>JAQIWF010000534.1:0-17853 GCA_034694965.1 Ceratozetes gracilis
ACAAGCTAATATTTTACTAAGTTTTACTCTATATTTAATTATTAATTTTCAAAATGGTTAAATGCTGTTGCTTTATCCGAAAATTTCTCTATGGACAAGCCAGCATAAATTCGTGTTTAAGGGAAAGTGTCCTTTCAGAATAATGGTCTCCTTTTTGGTTTATTTCAGTTCAGACTTTGGTTCGGAGAAATGTATGCAAAATTCATGAGAGAATAGAAAAGTTATTTCAATTGAAACATAAATATTTATTTTTAATGGCATTTATTTCATAAGTAAATTAATGTTAAAATAAAAGTTTTCTTAAATGAAAAAATAAGAATTATTTTAATTTTAATGTAAATTATTTTGGAGTTGTAATGAATTTCACTGTTGGTCTCGATTTGAATTAAAAGTCTCTCAGCTTTTCTCTTCAAATTTAAATCACATTTTTCTTATTTCTGATTATCATATGAGTTATGAATTCATAAATAATTCTCAAGAAACAGCACTTGTTTTGCATTGAATATGTGATTAATTCAATAGATGTGACAAAAATTAATAATATATTGAAAAAGTTAAAAACATTTCGATATTTTAATAAATCGTTGTATTTGTAAAGGAATAAAATGCACTCAAAATATACATCGAGGAGATTTAGATTTAGATATTCTGAAATATCCATAATTTCTGCGCTCAAATCGACATTAATTCTCGAAATAGACATTAAGTGACTATAAGTCCGAAGAATTAATAGACTTTTCAATGGAAAAAATGGAGCGAAAGATGAATCGTGTCTTTGAACCAAACAAATGAATTCAGTTATGGTTTGGTATATATTAGTATTAGTTGTAAATTATGTGTTTTAAGTCACTGTTCATGTCGTGTCATTACACGAGTGACCACTTCAGGTGATAGTGCTCTGCAACGCGAGTGCGGGAAATGGAGTTTTAGACAAGTATTCGACACAATCATCAGTCAATGTTAGCATACGTTAGCATAATATGAATTGAATGCTATTTTTCTCAGTATTTTCGTTCACATCTCTCTCGCAGTTAAGAAAGACATCGAGTTTTTCAATCATTTTTCATTTGTAGACAAACATTCATTTGAGACCTGTTTTAGGGCTCGATTTGTAGAGAATTGTATTGTGAGTCCATTTTCATAATGAATTTGAGTGAAACAGCAGAAGACAATAGATTACTGACTGAGAAAAGCTATTATTAAAACTGTTGTGTAATTGAATTGAGTTTAATATAAAAAACAATTGAATCTAAAAATGTGAAAAACATGATTTCAAATGATCTAAAAGTTATAATTTTAAATTGTTTTTGTATATTCCAAACACAGAACTGAATATATTCTCAAATCTAAATCAAAATATGATCCGTAAATCCGGTCTCTTATTATGGCTTTGATTCTTACTCTCACTGTTTTGTAATACCATTGAATTGATAGAAAGCCCTAAGAAATGAATGTTTCAGAATATTTTCATATTATTTCTCACGTTATGAGCTTTAGTCCCCAAATAACTTCATTTAATATAATTCAGTCTTAAATTGAGTTTTATTTGAAAGAGAAAATAATTTATTGTTTACTGAAATATATTAAAATTGTTGTGTAATGTGTGGCAAACATTAAATTATTGCGAGAAATGCACTTCTTTTCACTCCGTCTTTATTCCAATGATCTCATAATAAAATGAATCAAAAGTAAAGCATTTGAGACAACTGTGAGTCCAATGTTTTTAATGGACTCCTTCTTAAAAACAGTTTTCGTTCCTTATCTGCTCTCAACTGAAGAAAATAAATAATAAATAGTATTTCGGATGCCTTTGACGGCGCACTTCTTTGCCATGTATTGAATACCGGCCTATCGATGGCCGTCCGATACTCGGCTATGCTCTCCATGTGATGAGCCATTGCTTATGGCGTGCATCACATCTGCATAGCATTAAGTGTATGCCTGTCTCACACCGATTACTGAATTAACGCTAACATAGAGTCCGAGCGCACAGTCTATTCAAATGATTGATGAATGGCTAAAGAATAGGGGCTTTAAATTGCATTCCAAGTAATTGCAAAAAATGGCAAAAATCCTCTGATTGCAAAACCATTTCTTTTCTATGAATACAGCGAATGAAAAATGATTTAAATTTTATTAATTTTTTTTTACTCCAATACCTTAATAACGCCTAAAAATTGCAAACTTTTCCACTGTTTTGTAATTCTTCGGCAGTTTTGATAAATTTTCAATCATTTGTAACAAATTTTGGTCTATAAGTGTGTCGACTCTCACAATAATTGAACCAGGGTTTGGCAAAATTCCCTGTTGGTAACAATTTGAACCCAGATTTTTAGAAAATTTTAACATTACGTCAGAGACTGTAACTGTAAAAGTATGTCCAAAATTTGTCAAAAGCCTTCTTATTCCCTTACCCCTGAGAAGTCTATTTTAGATAACTATGAACTATCCTGATAGTTTTATAAGTTCATGGTTTTATGTAATTTTATATCTTTGGCATTGAATTTATTTTAATTCTTGAATTGATTTTATTCTTTTTGGCTAAATTTTGATCAAAGTTTTAGTTATATTACTCAGTGGTAGTGTCAGAATTGGAAATAGTGCCTTGAATATTCATGAATTAGTATGTTTAGACATGAAATGAGCACTTTATCTGCAAATACTTTCCATTATTAGCATAAGAGTTATATTTGATGAATATTTAAACCTAAAAGCAATTTATAAATGTCTGTCAATGATATTCAAAAGCAATTTATTATTCATAGAAACCTTAAGAATAAAACAATTTTTTATACACTTATCTAATTGTATTAACTGTCCTTCAAATCAAATTTGTATAAAAATTCAAGGATTTATTTAAAAAACAAATTTTAAAATAAGAAAAATTATGTTTAAGTTCAGCGGCTTTTTAAACGATGCCTTCAATGTCACCTACCAGTCCTCATGGCGCTCCCTTTTCATTATTGTTCTTGATTATTCTTTGAAATTCCAAATTTAAACAAAATTTCCTCTTGGTTAGAAATCCAACTTATAAACAAATTTAGAGAATCAGATGGAAATGTAATCTTGTAATTAAATTGATTTCTTGGTTCTTTCAAAGTCCTTCAATTATTTGTTGATCTCAAGTGTATATGAATTTAATTATTTCCTTCTCATTTCAATTTTGTCAGAACAATATTCAGTGTTTTTACTTTAATTAACTTTTTGTCTATAATTCAGTCATTTTATAGAAAATAATTCATACAATCGTTGAAATCAAATTTGATTTTATAATAACGTTCAGAAAAAATTCATTTAAGTTTTCTTTTGAATTTCATATCAGATGTATTTGAATGTAAAAAATAATCTCAAACTTAAATAACTGATTACTATTTCAATAGAATTTTTGATTGAATTTCTGAATAAAATGTATATAATTTGTGATTTAATCCAAGGTTTTACTCTTTACTCTCCATTTAATAACTGTTTGCTATCATCACTAAAACTAAGCAATTTTTGAAATCATTTTTATTGAGATCCCTTTTCTGATAAAATATCTGATTTTATTCACAAATTGAATTTTCAATCCTTTTTTAACTACAATTTGCACTTAAATGAGGAACAAATGAATACCAAAATAGCATTCATTGGTTTCTTTGTGTAAAAAATCACTGAAAACATTCCCATGAATTAAGTTAAGAATTGAGTGAAAAATTAAGTCATAATATATTTTGGAAACCATATTATTACGACTTTTTTCACTCCAACGTTAAATTAACTAATGTTTAACTTAATGTGTAATTAAATATTTGTTTTTAAAAAATGCAGCTTTAAATTCAATGATAGCCTTCCAGTTTCATAGAAGTCAAGTGTCATAATATTTGACTATAAAGTGGTTTACATTATTGAGAGTCTTATCGAGAATTTAGAGAACAAAACCTTACTTTCTATTTGAAGAGTCGATGGGCTCTGAATAATGATTCCCATCTTCAAAATGTTTGAATTACTGTCATTTAGATAATAATTTTTGCCTCAAATAACATTAATTAGCGGTAAAATGAGTTTAAATGATGAGAAAATGCTTTCATTAAAGAGATTTATATTCAATCAAAAGTATCACAAATATTAAAGAATTTTTTTTGTTAATAATAGAGAATCTCTTAAAGAAATTCTGATCCTTAATATGCAAACAACGAATAGGTTTTTGGCAGAAATATCTCAAAAGTTTTAAATCATTTTTAATCACTTGAGTTGAGTTGAGTTATGAAATGACTGTAATTTTTGTTACCATTAGAAGAAAATTTATTAAATTTATTAATAATTTTCACTGAATTTAAGCTATTTGTCTGTATTCTGATTATTCGGGTCGACGTCATGAGACTCACGACTAAACGATCGACGAATAAATGAGTTTAATTAAAATTATATTTGAAACGAGCAAAAAATATTCCAACTTTTTCAACATTAAACAAAATATATGGCATATAATTAAATGTGTGACTAAATCACTGACAGAATTATATTTATTTTAATAGATTCGGGGGCTCTTCAAGGACTCAATCATGTCAACTAATACAAGTGAAATGAGAGGGGAAATTTCAGACAACTTTTTGCCATTTTATTCATTATGTTGAATATGATAATGAAGTGACTTTGAATGCCAAAGCAGTTTTGTGCGCGTTTATCAAGTAATAAGATTACCAAGATAAACTTTGTTATTTAGGATGCTCATTTGCCAAGGTTGCATCAATGTGTTTCCGTTCAGTGTAAACCTAACAAGAGCACATATGAATAAGCTCATGAACTTTGCATGTGTTCATAATTTGACTGAATGTGTATGTATTAGTTGACTCCCCCGATATCCTGAGACCTTGGTGCCACTCCCTTGCAGAAAGTGCATTCAATATATGGAGAATTGATAATTTTTATTCATTCGGCGTTAAATGTTTATTCATAAATCAAGATCTGAATTCAAATGCAGTTTTAATATACATTTTTCAGACTTAACTATTTGTGTGCATATCATTCACAGGCTTTGGGAAAGCCTTGATATGAGAGGCTCTACTCAGAGCTGGTAGAGAATTGCGGTCGAGATTTGACGCTCTCCTCTACATTTGCATGACTTTCATGACCACACATTAACAAGTTTTTTGATATTCAGTTCTCTTTTTAATGTTTTGCACATTTTATTTTTGCTGCACTTTTTTGCCTCGATTTTTGCTCTTTTTTCTGTTGGGAACTACTATTTCACCGCTAATATGTTTGCGCCTATCATTCACTTTATGTAAGTTTTGCTGTTTATTATGTAATGTAATCGTTTTGAGAAGTTTTCTTCTTATTTCAAACTGTTTGCTGTGTTTGTGTTGGTTTTGTTTTTTAAACTTCTCTTCTTTTTTGTGTAAATTAAGTAAAAAGTTTCAATGTTTTGATTGTATTTATATTTATATTCAATTAGTC
Organism: Ceratozetes gracilis; assembly: GCA_034694965.1. Taxonomy (NCBI): domain Eukaryota; kingdom Metazoa; phylum Arthropoda; class Arachnida; order Sarcoptiformes; family Ceratozetidae; genus Ceratozetes; species Ceratozetes gracilis. Next base: position 5,437 of record JAQIWF010000534.1, read on the forward strand.
GTTATTCAAATATATCTCAGGTTTTGTTAATTAAAATTAAATACGTTTTTAGCATTTGTTTTGTGGTGTTTCGCTTCAAATGTGTGTTTCTCTCAGTTGTTATAATTGGTGTAACGAATCAAAAACAAAGTTCAATGTATTCCAAGTTAAAAGTTTATGAATTAATTTGTGATAATTGAATCACAGGTTAATTGTTTGTAATGATTGATACAAAATTTAATGAATTTGTCCCTAACTTTGAGCCAATTGTATCACTGATCCGGTGATGGCTTTTATGTGAGTAATTGAAAGCAAAATTATGAGATTGACGTGAAGTGTGAGACAATGTATTGTGGAATACATTTTTGGGCAGAGATTTCATTATTCAGTGTTTAAATGCTTTGAGTAAACATCGAGAGACTGACAATCGGTGTTTATTTGGGCTAAACATTATGTCTGAGCCTCGACTCATTTGAGAGACATCATTATGGTTTTAGTGCAAGTTTTATGTGGCGCCCGAGCACACTGGCCGAGCAATGCCCCGGGCAAATTTCCTACTTTATATTGATGGTCCATTTGCATATCAGGAATCCTTGTGCGCGCTCTAACAACACCCCAACCAAAACACTATTAAACTTTTAAATACCTGAACTGTTATGTTATGTTTGCTATGGTTTTTACTCTCGACTCAGATATTTCGCACAACTCCTCAAAATGAGTCCTAAATTTTTATTATGTTTTTTTGAAATTTTATGCTATTTTTGTCTTTAATTTAAATTTTATTCAAATGACATTCGGGTGAAAAATTGTTTGCAAATTCCTCGGATGTAAATCTTCTGAGAGAATCTTCACAAGTATTTGACTGTCTATAGCTCTTAATGTTTATTACCGTTCCTTTGGTACCAAACTTAAGGTTATTATGTCCGGGATGTTAGATGTAGTCCAGAACGGGTTTTACTATAATTTAAAGGAAAGTCAATATTGAAAACAAAATATATCGAAGAATAATTTAAAAATGAAGATTTTATTCTGGGTTTATTGTAAAGTGACTCGCCCTGGTGCTCTCTATAAAGTTAGGGGTTTTATATTTCTCAAAATGATTAATATTGACATTCAATGAATACAATCGAAGAATTAATTTTATTTACGGATATATTGTTATTCTTACAGATAAGCCATTGTTCTCACATCAGATCCCATCCGAGTGGTGAATATTTTGACTCTTGAAGGTAAGTCTATCTCTTTATTATTCATTATTTCGATTAACAATTTTAATTGAATTGTTGTTCACATTATTTATCTGTTTTACGCTAAAAGTTTTCCTCTGCGCCAAAATACTTGTGAGAAAATATTTCTCTTTATTTTGCAAATGAGTGGGGAATGAGAAACATATGCAAGGAGGTATCAACAAAATATTCTTGAGCTTGGCAACGCCATTCAATACTTGGTTGGAAGAGGAAATTGATCTAGCTATTTTTAGACATATAATAAGTTCAATAACTCTAACCCCTGCCATCTAAGGAATTTTGTTGGTAACTCTAATAGATAAGACCTTGCTCATCCCCTGGTTGTGACTTATTTTGATTTAGCGATAAATTAGAGTTTTAAATGAGTGGCAATAAATTTAATTGAAAATCATATGCAAAGCAAATATTTTTTGTATTATGAAAACCCCTTATTTTCACAATAACTCATTAAAAGGTTTAATATATTGCAGTCAAAGGAAAAGCTTTTCTTCAAATTAAGTACAAAATAGTGTTTACTTAAAACTGACGTAAATTTGATGCAAATATTATTTTAATGAACCCATAGATAAAAATATGAAATTTCATACCCAATACATGAAAATTCAATTATTTTTTTTATTATTCGCAATAAATTTTAGGATTTAATGAGAAATTAAATAAATAATAGATTTTGAGCAAAATATTTCATTTTTCTAGTATTTTCCTCAAATTTTTTTTAAGTTAAGATTCATAGCACTATCACTAATTTTTGATTACTTACATTTTATTGGAAATGAGCATGATCTCTCTCCCTCTCTCTCTCTCCTCTCTCCTCTCTCCTCTCTCCTCTCTCTCCTTCTCTCTCTCTCTCTTTCTCTCCAAAATATAATTAACATCTCTCTAATAAAAACTTGTTTTTTATTGAGAATATATGAACTGAAACTTCGATTCGTTTCAAATGTAGTTATAATCAGATATTTTAAAAGCTGTCTAATTATAGAAGTGTTCATGGTGAGGAATTTGAATTTGTGCCTTTCCACGTCGCGCTCAAGGCTTTCTCGATGTCAGTCCAACTTTGTGAGTGAAATCACCCAAAAAAACGCTTTTATGGTATTTAATAAGAAAACAATTTTAAAAAGTAATGTGTTTTGCGTTCGACAGAAAAGAATCATTTATTTTAAGATATAATAGATTTTTCAAAAGATCTTAACACAAAAAGCTGTTAAGTAGAAGAGAAAAGTTCCACAAATGAATTATTGAGGATTTAAACACCAATTCAATAGGAAATGGTGTTTAAAATAATTATTATTCAATAGAGTCTATACATCGCACACACATATAGAGTACTCCCATATTGTGTGTGATTTGAGTTCAAGAAGTCTATGAATAATAATAATAATAATAATTTATTTTTCTTACGCTTAAAAGTCATTATTATTCGCCTTAAAGTCAGATAAGTTTAGAGAGATTTGAAGATTCGGACCAAATGTTTACTTGAAAATGAAATTGAACTGAATATTGGGAGTCCTCTGTTCATGAGTGCCATAATACAAATCATCACACCATAGGGTGTGAGCCATTTAAAAATGTTTAGTAAAAAAAGTCTTGTGTTGCTGTCATTTAATATTAAGTATTATTTTTGATTGTAATACAAATTGTATTCAACAAAAGCAAAACAAAATTGATTTCAATTTCTTTATCCGTCTCTCACCTAAAATACCGGCGCTTTTGTGTTAACTATTTTTGAGAAAACAATTTCCAATTATGTTTTGTTTTGTTTTTCGCACAACTTTTGGCTAATTTTCTGATTTGTTTAATGAATCGTTTGATAAAAGTCTGGTTTAGAGTGAAATACAATTATTTTTGTGGAAAAAATGGTTCATTGGTTGAGGAGATAACAACTAATTTATATTCTCGTTATTATTCAATAGCTTTTTGAATAATTGTGTTTTGTGTGTCGATCGCTCCCATAGACTATCCTCTAGTCTGACCAGACCTCAAGACTGGGTGCTTCACAAATAGCAGTGTTAACTAATTTTGGGAAAATGCAAACCAATGAATGAATAGTCTTTTCATAATATTAGAAGTGATTCACAAATAGTTTGCTTTTAGAGTCAAAACATTGTTTGATATTAAAAATAGAAGACTTTTCTTTCAATATGTCTGTATTTGAGTGCTATTGTTATTAGATTTGTTGGTAATTTGCAAGACTTCCAAAGGCTAGTGATTTGCACCGACAGTGCAGAGGCAGAGGAAATGCACAGCCATTTACACCCTCCAGAAGAATAAGAGACGCGTTTCTCTCAGGGCTTTCTCTCCGCACAATATATTGAAATTGTGTTTCACTTAACTCTGCAGTCAATACATATGAAGTGGAAAATATAAGTTTAGTCTAAAAAAGTGGTCATTTTCTTGTCTGGCTTTCTAACCATTTTTATGATGTATGGGATATATTGGAAGTATAATAGAGTGCAATAGAGAGAGTCCGGTCCCTAAAATGAATGCATAGTTTTATTATTTTTTAGGCAATGCTTTCTTGCGTTTAAAGCATTGTTTTCAAATGACTCGACTTTTATTATTCTGTTCTCATTCTCTCAATACTAGTCTGTAAAAGCAATTGTGATGTTATTATTGTTATTATTATTAGTCTTTTGTTATTAATAATAATGAGATTGATTTGATGTCTACGTCCCTCTCATTCACTATTTGCATGTTTGCGCCTTTCCTTCGGCACTCCAATAGTTGAGAATTCTTTGTGTGAAACACTTCTCTCCATCTATTTTTTACATCCATTTCCTAACATTTGTTTTGTTTTTCTTTGGATTCGTATTGAATTTGACTTATTTTACGACTTGAGTGGAGGCAAACTTCCAAACTTCGAAACCGCTCTTTGTTTTTGTCTTTTGTTTTTCGGGTAGACTTCAACCGAGAGAGTGAAGGATTGAGTACCGACTCATTTGTATGCGAATCATACAAATCGCTTAAATACATATCACTTGACTTTTTCATCGCTTTTTGCTTTGTTTTTGCATTTAATTCCCTGAATTTGTTTAACAAAACTTCAATTCCTTCACACATGAAATGTTTTGCCATTTGTTTCTCGGACTCTATTCTCTCAGAGTATTGTCTTTTGGCAATGGATTCGGTTTTACTTTCACTTTAAATAATAAATGATAGTCTGAGTCAATGAAATGTTTTTTCGGTATTTGTGTATTGTTTTGCAAAACTAAACACTGATTCCGTGCTTACAGTCATTATTCACATAAAACCCGAATTGATTTCAAGCCGAGAATTTTGGTAACGTTTTTATTAGACTATTCTTATGCCAAATGACTTGACGTCCGAAACACAAGTGATTCATGACTTGTGCGCAAAAGAGTCGGCATTTTATCGGCACTAAACGCAGACATCAATTCTTTTTTGTTTCAATTTTCTTCTTTGACCACCAAAATAGTCATTAAAATTACTGATAATATAATAAACTATTTATCATTTGTTAAAAGTAGCAAAAAATTGATTTGATTTATTCACTGATGAATTTGATTTGACTCCGAATTCTAACTAATTATTAACAAAATATATTTTAAATCTTTTTTTTTGAAACAAAGAAAAGAAATGACCAAATCTAGACTCAAATCAATTTTCGGAACTTTGAATCTGATATTCAAATGAAAATCTGAAAACTGATAAACAATTATCTGTTTGGTTGAGGTCTTCCTCGTTTGGGATTATTTTTTGCAAATTACTATCATTTAAGTAATGATTAAATTTATTGTAATTTTGCTGAGAATTTCGCTTCAAATTATTCAAAGAATTCAAAGCTATTATTATTTATTTTGAAAATAGTTTTATTCATTATTTTGTTTGATTTGAATTGAATTGTATTTAATATTTGTGTTGTATTTCGAGTTCACAATTAGTGATTCAAAACCAGATTTTAAATTACACTTAAAATAAGGGAATAAACATAAAAGTTCAACGAATTAATGAACAAGAATACAAAAATAGGCATTTGATTTGTGAATAAATAGTTAAACAAAAATTTTAATTAATTTAAGTTTGCCTAGAGTGTGATTTTAAATTTCATGTTGATCAATGTAAAATCTAGATTGTTTAAGATAAATAAATTCCGTGTTCCGGGAATTTACATAAATTTTAGCTTTTATTCAATTATTTTGGGATTAAATAATAAAATGGATAGAATTGTGGGCAAAAAATGTGATTTTTATTTCTTGTGGTCTCAAAGTGGAGCACAGATTTTGGTCTTATGATAGCATTAATTACTAATTAAAACAATGCTCTCAGCGATGAATAATCGAGCGTTTAATTAGTGAATTAATTACTCCAATCAATATCTGATTCATTATAATGAACGCAATTTTTCTCTCATTTCAATCTTACGATCGATTATTTGGGAGTAAATGCAAACCATTTTGAATAATAAGTATAATAATAATCTAGAAAATTGTAATTAATATTTTAATTTTGATAACTGGGTTGCCCAAGCTATTTAACATCAAAGAATAAAATAATGTTTTTTCTCTAATTGACCATAAACCTAGACAGATTTAATATTTGCCCTTTGTTGTAAAATTTCTCCACTTTGGGTCTGAGGTTTCCCACGATTATCAATTACAGGGGACTTTTTGACCATACCCTTGGCCAACCCTGCTTCATAATAAATTCATGAGTTGGGTATCGAAATCCTTTACTAATCCTTCTAATCACTCAAATATTAATAATTTTTGTGACAATCGCTTGAAAGTTACCTGAAATCAGACTCGAAATCGACTTAAGAGTTATTCTTAATTAGAAAAATTCAATTAAAATGAGAATATTTTGAATGATTAATAAGTTCTGTATTTGTTTGGAAATACTATTTTCCGCCTCTTTAGGAGCGAATTAACTTAAAAATTCAGAGCAAAACCAATCGGTTGTAATTGAATATCGATTTGAATTAAAATCATTTTTTTGATGAATTATAAATGAAATCAAAATAAATGTTATTTTAAAAAAGTTCGCTAAAAGTCGTGAATTTCTTTCGGGTAAAGTGTAGTGAAATCATATTATTTTAGTTGTTTTTGTTGGCATTTCCTAAATAATAAGTGAAATAATTTATCAAATTATAAACTATTGATAGTTTAAAGCCTGTGATGTGTGAGTCCTCACAAAGTTGCTGACTATCGGCACAATTGAATAGACTTTTTTGAATAAATTTGAATTTTTGACTTGAGATCTATTATTATGTAATTTTTATGGTAATAGACTTTTGGCCGAAAAAATTACTGAATATTTAGTAAAAGCGCGTTAAATGCAGAGAAGACTCGAACGGAACCGAAATTATTTCAATAATTCTCTCATTTATTTAATTTCTATAATAACTTACGTTTAAGTGATGTATATTTAAAACATTTATTTAAAGAAAAAGAAGTCATTATTTATAGCTTTTCATAGAGTGGGCGGTATTTGAGTGGAGCGAAAAAATTGTATTTAATATTTAATATAATTCAATATTTTATTTCATTTTTTTGCGCCGTTTTTATATTGAATTAATGCCTACTTTTGTAAACTTTGTAACTCAAAAGATATACATTTTTACACAATATTCGCATTTGTCATTCGTAGCCATGAGTTCATAGTTTAATGAACTGTAAAAACAACCGAAAATTATTTTATATTATTTGTTCGATACATTCAGGGTTGTATATGATTTTCAAAGTCAGGGATGGGATACTCGAGGGCTATTTTACCCAAAATAGTTCAAAACAACGATACATGAATAGCTGTCTAGAGAAAGAAATGTTACAATTTTTCAAAACGGGGAAATTTGAGAAAATACCCTCCCCTTGGCCAACCATGGATGTTTTAGTGTAGAAATCTATCATTTTAATTGTATGAATTGATATATTTTATGAATTTGCAATCACACACTCAAATACATGATTATTATTATATGGTTGAGTAAAATGCAATGAATTGTTTTAAAGTATTCGTATTCATGCCTTTCATTCCTCTATTATTCATCGCATTCTTCTCCCAAATCTTGAGAGGATTGAATTGAGGGGTTATTATTAGCCGTTACATAAGTGTGGTGTTGTGTTAATAGCCGGCGCACACAATGAGTGTTAATTTGTAAATTAGTGGCAGATGTGTTGCACTTCTATTGAGATGTTGTCACACCTTCTCTGTAGTCATCTCTCACTCACTCTTTAGTTCGTGCCATCAGATGATGAAGTTATGATTAGATGGGATACTATTCCCAGTTTTATCTCATATAACCAGTGGTTAACCCAAACGACAAGATCTGAAGCCTTAGCGCGAAATTATCCAAAATTATAGACTTAATAATTAGATTTTTCACGAATTTTCCAAATTTCGACCAAATTTTCAATTTTAGGAAATTCGGTGTCTTTATGTTTTAATGAATTTATGTCTATACCCCTGGCTATCTCTGGACACTTGTCTGTTGATGGCATCGACGACTCATCCATCCATTAGAGTAGAATTTTTTTTGCTGATCGGCTAAAAACACTTTTTTGCTTTTTTTTGTTACTCATATTTTTGTTGTTCATTGCATTGTTCTGTACTCTACTGTTGGTGAGCGCAGTGCCAGAGATGCCGGTTGTTGGCACCGACGGCAATAATCTAATATAGAAGTCAAGGCCGACTAATTGGTTGCCAATTTTGATCCTTTTTCAAAGCCATCACATTTCAAGTGATTTATTGATAGATCTAATCATTCATTAATACATTATATGAAAAATGATTTGACTTTTGATTTACATATACTTGAGATTCGACTCTATATTGTTTTAATAGTGGATATTCTCGTCGATCATAATAGCGATTCATTATATTCTGTGTTGAACTAAAAAGCACAGCCCATAACTCAACCCTTACTGCTCTATAGATTAATTTCAATTCAAAGTTTGATCGTCTGTTTGTGTGAAACCCAAGAATAAGAGCCTTTTGGGCTCTAAAAAGTTGAGATAAATAAGTTTCATTCACTGCATATACAGTTGAGTGGAAAAATGTTTGGGGGCTTTTGGTTGGCTTTATCAAGAATAATTGCTTTCACTTTATATTTATTACAAATGAAAGTAAGAAAAAGTTTGTTTTGTCTCACATTTCGTGTGGGCACAAGTCATACAACACTTTCGCTGAATATGTTTTAGAATGTGTTTAAAAATAAACAAATAATTTATTATAAGTTCGGCGCAAAACTCCTTCATTTCTCGTATAAAGTGAACCTCTTTTCTACTTTTCTTCTTTCATATCATTAGTTTCAATATAGTTAAGATAGCTTTAAGATACCTGGTGAATTTATTTTAATTTGAGCCTCATTACAACTCTTGCAGAAATTGATTATCTCTTTGAAAGCCATTTATTTGGCCATAAAATTAATATTTTTCATCTTTACGTCGGTTTAGGAGAATATTTTTATTGCGATATTTTCATATAAATTAAACAAATTCATGATTAATATTATCTATGGTTTATTAAAATTTTTTGCCCTTTTTTGCTGTTCGGAGGAAATCCGCCGATAGTTATGTACATATTTATTAATACATATTTTCATTCTGTTCTATGCGCCCATCCTTTGGGGCGCTGGTATTCAAAGATAATAAAATAATTATAAAGTAATTTGTATTTTAATGAATACACAAATTAGTTATTATTTTTTGCTCTTGTTCCTTTCATATTCACACAACTTTGAACTTGATTTATATGCATTAAATGTTGTGAATTAAAAACAAAACTCATTAAAGAATAAAAAGTAAATTAAAAACTAATGTTTTCTAACTGTTTATAAAGTGATTATAATAAAGGTTATTATTATTATTAATATTATTATTATTATTATGTAAATACTTATTCAAAAGAAAAGGATTTTTATTTGTTTTGTAATCTCAATGAAAATCAAGACTTTTTTCAGTGGTTTTATAAGTCGTTTATTTTATTCGTGAAATTCAAAAACATTTAACAATTTTATTGTTATTTCGATAATAATTTTTTGGCGGATCTCAACAAAAATAGTGTTTTGAAGAAGAAAACGAACTTCACCTCCACTTAAGGGTAATTTCAATGTCCGGTGCCTTCAATTGGTGTTGTATTGAGTGGCCGATCGATCAGTAATTCATTCACGAGTTTAGACATTTGGTTAAAAGAGCAAAAAGGGCTGACTTTGGCTGACTATCTCTCATATTCTTTGTATTATTATTATTGACTTATATTCAAAAAGAAATGCTTTTTTCATAAATATTCTGGAAATGAAAAATTTTCGCTCCAATGGACTGTTGTCTGCCTCCCAAACAACAAAATAAGCGAAAACCAATTTTTCTATCGCTTTCTGTCTGTTCCCTAATTTGCGTGTTATTTGTGTTGTTTTGCCTCAACTTATTTCATGAAATGATTCTTAAGATTTAAGTCAATTTCTTAAGAAATACTTTTTATACCCATTTTGTCGAACTTTTGTTGTATTTGTATCCCTCCTTATATATGAAATGTAAAGTTATGTAAATTCCTTTGAAAAGTCTGACTCTAATCTATCATTTGCTATAAAAGCTGATCTATTCTGACCTCAATTATGGGCTGAGCTGAGAGAGAAAATCGTAATTTAATTTGAATATCTTGTTATACGTTTGAGAGATTTGTCAAAACAGTTTATCACATTTTCTTAAGTCTTGGAATTGATTTTATTTTTCAAATATTTTTCCGCTTAAAACGAATTTTAGAAATACTTTTCGTATTAATAATCATTGGATTAAGTTTTTTGTCAAAATTATGCAAATTTCGACCTATTTTTCCACTATTTAAATGAGTTTAGACTAAGATTGGGCTAATCATGACATAACCTATTGGAAGGCATTTGACTATTTGGGAGGTTTTCTATTGCCATAAATGATTAGATTTTGAAATTATCGGTCTATTGGCTCATATGCTATGCATTCAACTATTGTGTGATTTTTTGAAATTTTTGGCCATTTTTTTCGACCACTTTTGCATTCATTCACAAAAATATTTGTGTTCAGTCGTGAGGGCAGTGATCGATGAACATAACCGATAAGGAACGACATATTGCATATATGGCTCATAAGTTGTTTTCCATATCCTCTGCAAAGAAAAAGTTGATATCTTATGAAAAAGTGGTTAAATAATTGGAAGCCAACGCCGTATGAAATTAGTTTCAATATTTCTTATAAAAAACGCTTTTTTATCGGAAAATATTGTTCAATACATAACTTCGGTAATGATTTGATGCATACAATTCCCTCACTTAAGGTCTGTGCTGTTGGTCTTCAGAAAGTTTTAAGACTTTTTCAATTGCACTCTCGTTTGGCATCACTTTTTTACCGCCTTTTGTCTGTTTTTATCAGAAATTTCTTCGCATAACAACTGAATCGGAGAAGAATTTTAATATAATGTATGCCTTTTTCATATCCAGCAAAATGTTATAATCCATTTGTCATTTGTTCTCTATATTCACTTCAATTCAATGGTAATTCACTTTTATGTATGAATTTTTCCATTTTTTCTCAATAAATCTCCGGTGACTTCCGTTTAAAAGTTTTTGGCTCAGAATTCCTTTGATTCGCTTTTTTAAAATTCATTTGTTATTAAGTCAATAAACCTATTCTTTGTTTGAGATTTTGTTCTCCTTTTCTCTTCGCTCGCAAATTGAAATTCCGACTAACAATCAGTTCGTAAAAACAAAAAATTTATTCAATTATATTCTGTGCAGAAATTGATTCTTTAGTTTACTTTCCATTGTATCACAAACTTATGTTTCACTCAACTCTTCAAATGTTTTGAATTTTGTAGTCATGTCTGTCAGTTACCAACTCTATTGAAGTTCATTTGTTTGTGCATTAAAGCAATTAAAATGGTTTTGATTTATATTTTAAATTAGCTTTTTATTGAAATTATCTCCATTTCGAAGACAACAAATGCTAAACAACTCATTATTACTTTGTAGAGACAATTATTGTGTTTATTTTGATGTAATCTAGATAAAAGTATAATTCATTTTATCATTTTGGTAATTGTTGAGCAATCATTATAATATTGACCAAGGCCATTGTTTGCTTCCAACTTATTAGACCGAAAAATTGACTCAAGTACTCATCAAAGTGACTGACAAAACAAAGCTGTCTATAAAATGATACGATAGTTTTGACCTAGTATCTTCCTTACATACCCTTCCTTACTAAGACCAGAAGGTTTGGCCATTCCCACTTTAGTCTTGAGAATGTGTGACAGGCGAGGTTTTGTCAGTGAGCCTGTCCTTTGAGAAAATGAGAGCACTGGGTGTTGGGTAGAGAATTAATTACTGCTATCAGTTTTCCTGGTGTTTGTATATTAGACACAATTTTCATTTCTTTTCAATATTTGTGTAATACTTGTTTTCGAGACATTTCTCCACAAAGAAGTGCCATCAAAACCAATCGAAGCATTGAATCACATTTCCTGTCAGCTCATACCTACCTGTCCTCTACTAACTTAATGCAGTAATAATATATATTTCTCGGACTTCTATTGCAATAAAACTATTCATGACTTTTGACTGACTTTTTTTTAAGTCTGTCTCTAGAAGTGAGTGAAACGAAAATATAAATAATAATTTTTGACTTTTATTACTATTTTTATGGCATTTTAAACAGACTTAGGGGTAGATTAAAAAGCGAATTCAGAATTGTTTATCTGATGTCCGCATCGTTTGTCTCTTCTTTGATATTCACACACTTATGTAGTTATGAATAATTCAATGCCTTTTCATCTAAAAGGTCTGATTTTTGGGATAAAACTTTTTATTTGCTCTTCACTCAACCATCACAATAGTGTTGAAGTGGTAGAGCTATTCTGAGCTATTCTCACAGTCCGTAAAATATTTGACTTTCCCTCTCATTGTGAATAATAATTAGATTTGTATGCAAAGTGTTTGCAATTATTAGATATTTGATAAGGAAATGTGAAATGCGTTGAAATGTGTTCACTTAAAAATGAAAAATATTTGACCTGGAGCCAAACGGCAATTTGCATTCTGGCGCTAGGATAAATTGAATAAATAATTATATGCCCTTGCTCGCCGAATCAATGAAATGCCGAAAAATTCAAATTAAATTAAGAATACATACAAACATCAAGTTTTGACGCGAATAATAAAAACTCATTTATTTTCTTATAGTTATGTCTCTAATAATAGAGTCTTTTG
>JAQIWF010000535.1:0-17852 GCA_034694965.1 Ceratozetes gracilis
TATATTTTATTCATACATAGACTAAATGTATGGCTAATCAAAACTTTGAATTGAATTTAAAGTACCCATTGGGAAAATTTCGAACTTTTTAAAATAGCCAATGTTCAAGATTCCAGGTTACCTTTTTAAAAATATAATTAGCCCAAATACATTCATGAGCACTTAAGTCGTCAGAGGAACCCTACCTTCTATTTGACACTTACTTTCAAACGTTTCTAGTCATTGAACGAAACATTCCTAATATTCAAGTAATAAAATTGTAATTTGAGTGCAGGTCATTCAGCATACAATGTCGAGCTGGAAGTTCCCCATTAAGTCTCTTATCTTCGGCTTAACAGTCATTTTGGCCGCACTTCTCGCGTATGACACCAAATCTCACCAATCATTTCAAAGTAAGTGATTTTGGTATTAATATCAACAAAACCTCAATAATTGTCGTCCGTTAGAGTCATTTACGGGAAATCTGTTGAAAAGAACGGGTACTTTGCCTGTTGTGGAACAGGCCTACAACAAAGTGGAGACCTATTCACTCATGTCTTATAGGTTTGCCATCACTTCAGATATGGATAATTAAGAACTAATTTTTACATTTAATGAATGAATAGTTGGCTTTCAGCCAATTTACCCGTTTATTGGGAGTCAGTGAGTGCTGTCCTCTCTCCTTATGTGACTCTCTTCTGGCAAAAGTTCACTGAAGTTATGATTTATTTGTGGAATTCGACCGAAGTATTGAGAATTTGGATAAATAGAAACATTCCTCCCATTCTTGAGAAGGTTTGTAACGTTAGTGAAGAGTATTGTTCTAATTATGACTATTTGATGGATCAGATAACTGACGATTATGTGCCAAAAGTGACTTCAGTGGTCTTACAATTATCGTCACAAATGCAGAGCTATTTAAGTGTTTTGTGGACTTTCATTGTGAAGAACTCATCGATTGTCATGAATTGGGTTCAGACCAATGTCTTGACGTATGATTTGATTCGTTATTGCATTAAACAAATTGATATAAACTCTACTCTTTAGGGGAAGTCTTGCGCCCGAAAACATTCAAAAAGTACTCATTCAAGCAATAGATGTGTTGCAGACCTATGTGTTTGAGGCCTACCAGTGGACGACCACTCAATTTAAAGCACTGACAACTCAGTAGCCGTTTTAATAATATAAATATAATAAATATTTTATTGTTTACACAAATTATAATAATTTTTAAGATTGTCTTTATATTCGGGAATATCAACGAAGCACTGATCCAAAGAAGGGGACAGACATACGAACAACACATTCAACCGTCGCTCGAACTGAAGAACAATTTAATTGTGTTTTCGTACAAACTTTGGGCCAAATCGTCGATCGAATGCTTTTTAATATTAGATAAGATTTGGAGTATTTGTACACAATTTGAGGGCTCATTCCTTCCCTTAATATGAAATCCTTTCTCGAATTTCTCCTTTTTTCGACTTTGAAATTGTGTTGTAATATATTGGGCACCGGCATGACTCGCCTTAACCTCACACCAGGGGCTGTCTATACAAATGATTAATAATACAAACGATTATTGTTTTAATTTTTACAAAATTTATTGTTTTATAAACCATTGGTTTAATACCTGTTTCTATCATAAGTCGATCGATGGGTATCTGTGCGGCCACTTCTAAATTTGACTCTGTTTTTAGTGAACAGCCATTTATTCCAATATATAGACCCAAACGCATGAATTCCTTGGCCTCGTCTATAGAACCATCGAATGAGTGGACCTTAATATCAATATTAGACTCATTAAACAATTAGTCATTTTCTAGAAATTAAATAATAACTCATTTGTTATAAACATTTCATCGAATGTGTAAACAAAATGTCATTAAATTAATTGAATTTAACATTAATTGACAATAAGTTATACTAACGACTCCTCCGCTGAACTTTTGTCGGTTGTTCCTCAGAATAGCGGCCAAATCTGAGGCCGCATTTCTGCAGTGAAGAAAGAGGGGTAAACCCGTCGCCTCAGACACAGACAACTGACGCTCGAAATATCTGTTTTAGAACTGAAGTTAAAACTACTGTTAAACCGATGTTTAGTACTTTAATTGCTGTTCTTTGGGACAAAAGTGGAGTCTCTCGTAGTCGAGACCAAACTCTCCTACGGCAACCACTTTCTGCCTATTGTTTTGAATTAATTCAATCAATTGATTGATATATTTGTCGGGATCTCCGAATGCATCGAATTCTAGACAACGGGTGGGATGACATCCAACAGTACTGTAGAGCATATCATCAGTTTTGGCCAAATCTAGAGCTGATTGACTGTCTTCAAGACTACCCCCCGTTATTATAATCTATTTGGGAAAAGGAGTCAATCAAATAGAAAGCCAATGATTTTAACACTACTTTTTGAATGCCGTAAGAAATCGATCGTTTGATGACATCAGTTAAGTCTGGAATGTGTTTATGGGATCCGTTATATATGCCTCTAAACATAGGATCTGTCAAAATATTGACACGAATTACAATTTATTTGCATTTTTATCGATGAAAACAGTTTATAGTCATTTTAAGAACTTTTACTAAAAGTATTCAATACTTTGAAAACAATGAATGCATTTATTGTCAGAAAAGCCTAAAAACAACTCAATTTATCTTCAATTGAATTGTGAGACAAATGAAGTTTAATGACTTTAAAGAGATATCGAAATCAAACTAATTTGTGACACACTTTCAGATAATTCTTGTTAAGTCTTAAAAATTTGAATTAAAAAAAACAAATGGATGATAATCGAGGTAATTATTGTCATTAATAAAAGTTGACTCAATTCAAAACCAAAGCTTTAATATCAGAGTAATTATGTGGACATTACCGGTGAGGTTCGCCCCGATGTCAATCATTTTCCTTGCGGTGGAAGAGGCCATCGATGTCTTAATTATTGGTTTATGAAGAGACAAATGTGAAACAGTTGTGAGACATGAAGTGCGCCCCCAATGGACTGAAAGGCTAACCATTGCTTAGGTTTTGGCAGACATTCATTCAATCGATTCATTTGTCGGCTTTGAATGACTGAATGAGTAAAGCATTGCTCCGATTGTCTCACAAAACAAATTAATTGCGAATTAAAAGCACAATATTTTGTCATTTCTTTAATTATATTTTTACCAAAACATCGATTAAGTAATTAATTGATTAAACAAATGGGAGTCGAAGTGCAGACCATTCAAGAAGGAGACGGTATGTGAGCCTCACATTCATTGCACACATTTTTTGCCTCAAATTATTTGAATTTCAAATGTTTTGCAAATAATTGATAGAAACGAAGAAAACGCTTTTCAATAGTTATTTGAATCAATAGTTAATTGTTTTGTCTCTCAATGTATGCAATACTTAAATCAATAACATTTTGATCTTTCAAGTAATGGGTGCACAGAACACACCCTTCCCTTATATAAACATTATATTACTTATTATGTAATGATTGAGTAAATAATCAAATTTTAATTAAAGGGTCGACATATCCGAAGACGGGACAGACAGTTGTGGTCCACTATACCGGTCAGTATTGAGCTCTTAATAGTTGACATCAATTATTGACTTATTCCTCATATCAGGGACTTTGGCCGACGGATCAAAGTTTGACTCATCCAGAGATAGAGGAAAGCCATTCAAGTTTAAAATTGGAAAGGGAGAGGTCATCAAAGGCTGGGATGTTGGCGTTGCACAGGTATGTCATCTAAATGCTTGAGTTGACTCTATTTGACTAAACAGTTGAGTAAAGTTGTTGTCAATTGTATTGATTCTCATCTCCAATACATATACAGAACTAATAGTTTCCCTAATTGTCAAAAGTTAATGGTTTTGTGTATTTCCCCATTGGCTTAAAGTTACCCATTTCCCATTTGATTGCGTCTATTGTCAAATGCCTTGGTAATTGCTTAGTAATGATCTTGGTGAGAAATGATTAAATTGAAGAGAAATGACGATTAGTTGAAATACTCAAACATAACATGAAAACAATGTATTTTGTGTTCAATTATTAATTCAAATCAGGGACAGCCATCCAACTCAAAATTAGGGGGGGGGGGTATAAAGATAGGCAAAATCTTGACCGACCAAATGGTTGTCCATTGACGTTATGTTAGTGTTTTGAAAACCCCTTTGCAAAAGCCCTCCCCTATGGTTATCCCTGACTTAAATGTATTTTTGACTGTAAATGATTGAAATATTACTGTTCGGACAGATGTCTGTCGGCCAAAGAGCGCGTCTGATCTGTTCTCCGGACTTTGCGTATGGTAGTAAAGGACATCCGGGTATAATCCCGGGCAACGCAACCCTCACATTCGATGTGGAACTTCTACGACTCGAGTGAATCATTACCGCAATTATTAATTAATTACACGAAAACTAAACCATAAATTCTGTCACAACTCCTATAAATCCAATGATTAGATGGAAATAAATAAGCGATTAATTAATCAAAACAGTTGTTTACTAAACCCTTAGTTAACAGCACTCACTCTCAATGTGTAGGCATTTCTTCTGTACTTTAATTTGTAATCATTTTATAATTTTTTCAAAACCTTTTTTTGAATTAAATTTTTGTTTTTCACAAAAACGTTATTTTACGACAAAATTAATGTTTTTTTCGTTTTATTAAATCTGAATTATTTTCTGTCAATTGATTGTCGAAAGTCTTCAGTATTTTCTATAATAGAAGTGATATATCTTTTAATCGATATTATAATAAATGTTTTCCTCTAAAGCACTGAATGCCATAAAATAAATGATTAAAGATATGCAACGATTATGTCTTTTATTGTATTCAAATCATAAAATTCTGTCATTTTTCGATCAATTCGTTTATTGTCTAAACTTTGGATTATATCTGAAGATAAGACTAACGAAGAAATTATCATTTGTTTAACTTTTCATGAAATGTCATTTTAATTGATTTTAGATTTAAATTAATATCTGTTTTATGTCACTCTACTGTCCTCTGGTTTGAAGTGGACCGCCGTAGTGCTGATGCGGTACTGGTATTACAGTAACGGATCCAATATAACCAAAAAACTTTAACTACGATTCGAGATATATTGGATTTAATGTTTCGGTCATCGCTTTATGGATATTATAATTATAGGTGAAAGAGCACAGAATTAAGTTAATCGATGGGATTAGAGAATAAGACATCAGACCATTGCTTAACATATAAACGTTTGCAATGAGTGAGAGTTAAACCAATTGTAAACTACTTTTACATTTGTAACCCAATAGATTGATGGATCAGTTTTTTATTGCTGTTTGTGATACACCGCTCCCAAAATCCAGGCTTTCAGTGCAATTCTAGAAACTATTACTGTATTAGAGTTATTCAGTGCCTGTCCTGTCTCTGAATGCATTTGGCTGTAAGTGATTGCATTGTTCTCAGACTTTGCCATAAAATTATGAGAAGTGCTGACATTTATTTCGTTATATTCTTCGTAATCCCATTCAATGACTCATTCGATATATATCTTTGTTTTGTCTAAATATCCCTCAAATCCACTTCAATACACTTTGATTTGCTTTTTATTTCTTAAAATTGCTTCAAAAATAAGGATTGCTTTCAATGAATTGATTTTCACTGAATTATTGATTCTTACGTTAGAGAGGATTACAAAACAACTTAAGTCTATAGAAATGCGATTTCATTCAAATTAGCTCTGATTTACAACTAAACAACTTTTTCTACTCATATCGTGATTAAAGGAAATTCTATGATTAAACTCAAATCTCTGTCTATAATATATCCGTTGACATTGAATGAGAAAATTAATGAATCTCTCTCTCTCCCCCCCTCTCTCTCTCTCTCTCTCTCGCGTTAATAAAGTTATAAATAATAACAAAATTTTAATGATTGTATAGAATAACTGAAATATAGTTTTGATTAAATATTAAATAATAAATACATTCATAGAATATACAATATTTCCGTTCAATGAATAGTTTTAACGTTTGAATAATATTTATATCCATTTAAATAATAACTTTAAAAATAAGTTAAGTATTGTTTGAGAACTTATTTTAAATCCAACATTAATTTGAATACTGATTATAATTAAGAGAATAATAAATATATTGATTTGTTTCCAATACTATCGTTACTTATATACAAATATATTCTGAATTTCACTGAAAAATATTTTCCTCTTATTTTCAAATATAGAGTAGAATATGGTTTCAAATACATTAGAAATACATTAGAATTGCACGATTAGTGACAAATTGATACCGGTTCTATTATTGAGCTCATCCTCTGGTTATACCAATACTAAGACTCGTAAAGAAGACGTTGAAAGTGAGGGATAATCTCCCAGTTTGGCAAATGAAGGGAAAACTCAGAGGCGACCAAAACACTGAATTCCATTGCAATCAACTCCTTTCGGTTGAGTCGAAAACCAGATTCTATTCGCTATAAATACAAATATAAGCATTGATTGAATACTTTTCACATAATTTGGGCTAAAATTCAAAACATATTCTAATTTTTAAAAAGAGAATGAATTCAAACCTCAATCAAAGTTTTGAGTTCAACCCCTTTGACATCATTAAGTTTGGCGGAGAGTATAAGACAAGCGCCGGCACAGAGTTTCCGATTCTGTTTACTAATTAACGACTTGAGAATCAGTTTCTCGAAGTAGACGTATGCCTGTGCTATAGTCAGGAAATCGATACCGCACTACAACCCAACAAAACAAATGTTAAGAATAGTGTGGAATAACTATGAAATATGTCTCACTTCATGTCTGGCTATTTTGGACATCTCTTTCTTCAAACTTCTAAGTTTGCTGAGAGTCAGCTGAATATAAGGGAACCGTTCCTTAAACTTATCGTTTAACTCTTTCTTAAGGTCTGTCGGTTTCACATAATCTATAATTGAAGTCTAAATTCAAAGAAATCAATAATTCGATCAAAACAATGGCGTATAATAACTGACCACAAATGAGGGAAAGGCTAAAAGAGTGCTGTGTTTGCCGGCAATAAGTTCCGGGTCATCTAAAAGGTTTGGGTGGTATATGATGTTGTGGTGCGCATAGATTTGATGAAATAGATTGCGTTTGTCTTCAGCTGAGCTTAAAGGGTCCGAACAGTTATACAACTGATTCGGCAGACATTGAATGGATTTAATGCCCGATTCATGAGATATGACACGACTTATGGCGTTATGATTATAGGCCTGCTTTTCACTGATTTGGTGCGGACTCGAAGTTTTTACCCGTTTATTGTTTAGCAATTCACTGAACGACACGTCCTGTCCATCACTGGATCGATCGAAACCCATTAGAGCCAAGAGATCCAACGGATCGAAACCGTCACTAATTATCGACAACTGACGACTTCCTGAGGCGTGACGTCTTTTACTCAACTCTTTATTGGTATCACTTCTACACAAAAACATAAATAAATGTATTTAACATCAAATCCATTGACTGTCAGTTCAATCATTAATAAGCGTTCAATCGATTAATTGAATGAATGGAAGCAAAAGCAAACCTCAACACACTATGCAGTGCTCTTCGAGTGTGGGGAAGGGCTGAGAAGATAGCTATGGGCGCCCTTTTGCCCGACACAAACACTATTCTCTCATCTCTTATATGATGGTCTTTAGGCGTCTTAAGGAAATGGAGTTCTGGTGGTTCCAAATCACGACCGGAGCCAACAAAAGGCCCGTTAATACTGCTATTGTATGAACTGCTGGAAGTGGTTCTCGTTCTGCCATTCAATGAATTGCCTTCACGTCACACATAATTGCAAATCAATAATAAGTCAAAACATTAATCAAAGCATTTGTTAGTAATTATACCAATGCTTTCAGAGCTTCCAAAATGCTGTCTTTCCTTCCGTTCCCGACATCTTTTGATGCTTCCGATCGATGAGATGCGGGAACGGGTCTCACATAAAATGCTTAATAAATATTATTAAAGGAATTAATTTCAGGAAATATTATTTTAATCCAAATTATGTCAATCTATTACGTGAGGCGCTCAAAAATTAGCAAGATAATGCAGTAACACACACAAAGTTGGGTAAAAGCATCAATCCTTACAATATATGACTTACAAAGTCATTAATCAAAAGCAAAGACAGGATTCTGTAGTAAAGAATACCTTTTTATTCGCCCGAATCTCAAATCATTTTTACTCAAATTTTTCATTGAAAACATTCAAAATTAAGCAAAAGAGGACTCAAACAGATAATAAATTTTCAAATCTATGGGGGGTTTGTACCCCTTCGGCATAGGGATGGCCTTAGAGGGTATCATTTTAGCAAAATATATTACCTAGAATTTTAAAACCTCAACAGAACTAATATTAAATGTTCATAGATATCAGGGTTAGCCATCCAACTCAAACTTCAGGGGGGGAGGGGGAGGTAAAATGGCGGATTTTCCCCAAAAGTCAGGGGGTTTTAGGGGAGAGTAATATGGCCGAAAAAGACACCATTTTGTCCCTAAATATACATTAAATTGCTATTTTTTGGCTAAATTAACCTTAATTTAGCTTAAATCCAGTTAAATTAACTAAATTAGCAAAAATGGCACACTTTATAATTTTTACCACCGCCCACCCCCACCCCCCAAACTTTCCTATTGACCTCCAGAATCGTAATACCCTAACCATGCCTATTTTGAGGACACCAAAAACTACCCTAGTCTACGGACAAGATCTCGAAATCCCTTAAATATTGAATTTATAATATTTTATAAGTATTTAAAATTGAAAATTCAATTCAATGGAAAGAAAGTAATGAACATTGAGTTCATTGAATGACTTTTATTGAAATTCCTTTCAAATTGAAATTGGTTTTCAGTTTAAAAGAATATTTAGAAATTTAATAGAAATTTAATTGGATTCAGCGATGACAAGGGGGGGGGGGTTGCCAATCCGAAAATTTAACATTATACAGGCTACACCCTCTTGGCCGTGGTAATTTTTTGGGCCTTTGCCTAAAATACAATATAAATTTGATGAGTTTTAGTGGACCACTAGCTTTTGTCTCCACATTTTCCCAAAACCCCTTCCCTGACCCCCTAAAGTTGCCGACTTTGGCCATCTCTGACTGAATATTCTCTCATTATGTGGAGAAAGTAAATGAAAATATTTGCCTAAATATGTCTTATCGCTAGTTATCGGAGAATATAATATTAATGAATCACAGAATGAAAACGTGTCTAGACTTATGGCAATCGATATATGATGTACTCTCTGCTCAAAACTCGGATTAGTTTACAAACTTAAAGTTCAGTTATTAATTTTTTAACATTTCGTATGTATTGTGTTCAGTAATACGACCAAGGTACTCTCACATTCCATTGCAATGTTTATTAATAACAACAGATATCTCTTCAACGCAATATTTATTAGTCATGCATTGAAGCACATTTAAGCAAGATAACTCAACTACAAAGCAACAAAACTTGAGAGATGATAATCAAAAGAGGCTATAATTGAGTTATAATTTGGAAGTCATAGAGTCATAGATTAATATTTAGGTAATGTATGGGAAAGTCAATCAAAATATTGCGCAATAAATTGTGGGCAAAACACGTCATTATGTTTATTGTATATATGGGTCATAAATATGCGAGTCTTCCAACAAATGGAAATTTCCATCATTTCAATGACGAAAAAGGCCTCAAAATCACAGATGAGAGGAATATATGAAAGCAGTGCCAGAATTCACAGTTTGTACTCATATTTAGGGATAGAGAAGGGAAAGGACTAAATACTCAATAATTTCCGCAAAAGAAATCAATTCTTCAAACATTGAAAAACATTTATTAATGAGATATCGTTGAGAAGAGTAGGAATTGTTTGCTCTTATTATCGCATAAAATAGTTGTTAGGATTAAAGCTCACAACGAGTGGGAAAATGCCTTTAAGTCTGTGCTCAGAAGGAATGAATAAAAAGAGAGAATAAATAAGAAAAATGAAGAACAGCTCAAACTGTTCTCAAATGTGTCTCATTCTGGAGTGGGTGTGCCGGCAGAGTGTAGACTGGATGACACCGGTGTAACCGGAATGACAAGGGATTCATGTCTTCTCAATAGTTATATGATATTCTGATTTTAGTTTCAAAGGAATGACTCGTTTATTGTCTTTAAATCAATTAAATTATCTTTCGATGAATTGGCAAAAAAGGCACAAAAGATATAATTTATGAGTGAAGTCATACCCCTCTCTGTCCTTATCTTTATTATCTTTGGGACTAATTCGGGTCACATATGAACTGATAGACGACTTATGGTCTGAATTGTCTGTATTTGAACCTAAAAACCAAAACCAAACCAACAATTATTGATATTTCCGTCAATTGATATGAAAACCAATACGTGATTGTATTTTGAGGTTGTCTTCAAGGGATTCGTTGGCATCGATTCCGTAGTCATGCTCTTCGTTGTCGACACCATTACTGTGCGGCACATTGAAGACAAATCCAATCTTCGTGTCCCGATGGGTGCCATCCAATGATATATTCGATAAGAAAGTAATGGCCGCTAATCTTCTTCTTGATTGTTGTCGTTTTAAGGCAGTTGCCATCAGTTGAACCCTTTTAATGTCAACACAACTGTAGTTCTGTAAGAATACACTCTTTTCACGTAATCCATGGTTTGTTGAGATGTCAACTGTGAACAAGTGGTTAGAGTTTGTGGTCACGAATCACATCAGTGATAGTAAAGCAAAACATGTTTAACGAGTGAATCAATGAAAGCAAAGAATTGTCTTTTGGTTGAGTTCTTGCCTTCACTTTCAAACACATCTGTATTGTTATGAATGACATCCAAAACATACGTTACGTCTATTGAACACTATTTGTGTCAAATCGCAGACAAAACATGAATCAAATCTTTGTTTTTGTTTAGATTTTTGTCTCATTTTTTAAACACAATTCAATTCATAAGACTTTTAATTAGTCTTTCAATACTTGAGTCAATCGTTTTCCAAATTTCAATCATTTATTTATTATTTATTTCAATAAAAAGTGTAAATATATTCACAAATAATTATAAAAAACTATTTTTCAATTTATGACTGAATAATGATTTTGTGATTAATTGAAGATTTATTTGAATTGAATTTGAAATATGAATGAAATGAATATCAATATAACGCCTCTGACTGAGGACAACATGACTGCGAGCACCAGTAGGTCACTGTTGAGCACAACAGCCATCCATTGCAACACCAATAGGAACGTCAATATCGATGGCGGTGTCGGCGCGAGGGTTATGAGGAATGCCAACGACTGGAAGTGGGCTAAACAGGTACTCTTGTAATAGTACTGTCCATCCCTTCTCACTCTTTTGTTTGGACTGTCAGGACGGAGGCGAAGGACATTTGGGAACTGTTCGCAACTTCGAGTCAGCAGAAGAAGTGGTTGTCGTTTGGGATAATGGAACCGCTGCTAACTATAGATGTTTAGGCGCTTATGATCTTAGAATAGTGGACAGCGCTCCTACCGGTTAGCCTCTACTTATTGTTATTATATTATATTGTGTTTGTGGACAGGTATTAAACACGAGGGAGCGATGTGTGACTTCTGTAAACAATCGCCTATTTTTGGGATTCGGTGGAAGTGTGCGGAGTGTATAAACTATGACTTGTGTTCCCTTTGCTATCATTCGGACAAACATAACGTTAGACATCGATTCTATCGAATATTAAATCCCGGAAACGAAAGGGTAATAATAGAGCCCCGAAGGAAAGGCAAGAAAATCGCAGTCAAAGGCATATTTCCCGGATCTCGAGTTGTCAGAGGTATGGACTCAAAGTGTCTTAACATCGAGTGACCACTTAATCTCTATATAGGTGTTGACTGGCAGTGGGAGGACCAGGTATTTGCTTTAACTCTCAATTTGAAATAAACTTATCTTTCAATTAAAAGGACGGCGGAAATGGAAAACGAGGAAAAGTGACTGAAATCCAAGACTGGAGTGCCGCCAGTCCCAGAAGTGCTGCGTATGTTATTTGGGACAACGGCGCTAAAAATCTTTACAGAGTCGGCTTCGAAGGAATGGCTGATTTGAAAGTTGTGAGTGACGTGAAGGGACACACTGTCTATAGGGATCATTTGCCACTCCTTGGAGAACAAGGACCTGGACGGTCGGGGGTTCACGGCTTTCAAATAAGTGACCTGGTCAATGTTGACCTCGACTTGGAAATAGTCCAATCTCTACAACACGGACACGGAGGTTGGACTGAAGGCATGTTTGAGTGTTTGGGTACTACCGGTACCGTAGTTGGCATCGATGAAGACCATGACATAGTAGTCCTCTACCCGAGTAATAACAAGTGGACCTTCAATCCAGCCGTCCTGACCCGTGTTGGGTCTAACAGTAACTCAGTGTCGACGCATTCAAATCCCAATTTGAACGTCGCTTCCGGTATCACATCAATTGGTAACGGAATGATTGCAAGCGCTTCGTCTTCAACCAACGCTAGTGCCGGTCCCTCCACTTCCAATGCTATTCAGTTCTCTGTCGGGGATTTGGTTCAAATTTGCTCAGACCTCGAAAGGATAAAAATTCTACAAAAAGGTATTCTTTTCTCCTTAACAAAGAACTGACTAACAATTGTGATTAACCCTAAGGACACGGAGAGTTCGCTGAAGCCATGGCTCCAACGTTAGGCAAAATAGGAAGAGTTCAACAAATATATCACGACAATGATCTGAAAGTGGACGTATGCGGCACCTCCTGGACCTACAATCCGGCCGCTGTGTCCAAAGTATCAAATGATGGCTCAACTGTTAGCACATCCGGTGAGGGACTGAGCACTTTACTGAAGAAACTCTTCGAAACTCATATTTCTGGGGAACCGAATGAAGAATTGGTAAAATCTGCGGCCAATGGAGACGTCGGGAAATGCGAAGAAATACTGAAACGCGTCGAAGTCGATGTGAACGGTGTGTTCGCCAGTCATACAGCACTTCAGGCGGCCTCACAGAACGGACACATCGAAGTCATTAAATCTCTTCTCAGACATAACGCAAATGTAGAAATCGAGGACAAAGACGGTGACAGAGCAGTGCACCATGCTGCTTTTGGAGATGAACCCGGAGTTATCACCGCTTTGGCTGATTTCAATTCAGACCTCAACGCTAGAAATAAGAGAAGACAAACGCCATTACATATCGGTATTCATTGAATACACTTTGCATTTAATTGAATGACTTTCTGTTAAACAGCTGTAAACAAAGGACACGTTCACGTCGTGAAGACTCTTCTTGAGCTCGGGTGCCATTCAAGCCTTCAGGTATGTACACCTTTCCCTTCAATCAGAGATGGCGTGCAGTGAAGACCACTTTCTATTAGTTTGTCAACGATTTTGCATTAGTTATAGGATTATCTCTTTTTCATTATAATTATTCATAGTTTGCATTCAAATTAATTCAGAAACAAATTTGCATTTTTGATACAAACCGATGACCCGTTTAAACAAATTCTGTGAAAATTCAATTCCAATTTAATTTATTTTTCACTAAAAAAACTAAAATTCGACAAACTTTTCATAAAATGAATAATTAATTCGATTATCAGAAGTTTTGTGAGAAATAGTGTAAAGATTTGGTGGAGGCTTTGACTGACATTCTGTAGGCAATAATCGAGGGCTTAATTGTATTGCATTGAAATGCGATCCTTTTTATACTGATGTAAATGATATAAATTAATGGATAGGACTGTGAAGGCGATACTCCAATACACGACGCAATCAGCAAAAAGCGTGATGATATGCTGTCCCTTCTGTTAGACCACAGCGCTGACATCACTCTGGCTAATAATAATGGGTTCAATGCGTTGCACCATGCAGCTCTCAGGGGGAATCCCAGGTATGTTTTATTCATTAATACTATTAATTAGTCGTTTAATTCAATTGAGATTTTCGTCTGAATTGGAGACAAACATTCGTTTCGTTTGTCACTAATGTTTGGATCCAATCCTTAATTGTTTTGTCTTTTTCTCGACAACTCTTTTTTCGGTTCCTTTTATTGCTTCAGTCGTTAATTGAAATCGATTTCACTTTTGCTTTCGATTTACGTTTATTTTTATTTTTCTCTTAAAAATATTTGACTAAACAGTGAATACCATACGAAAGGATCGTTCAATAGATAGTCATAACATTTGTGATCTGTAGCTATAATACAGTCAAACCACTGGTTATTTGGACTTTTTATTCCTTTAAATTGAATTACATTTTTGGTTGAAAGCATTGTAAACTGAATTTTGGAAATTATAGCTGATTTTCTAGTCAATTATCTTGATAAACTTACACACATGACCTTTTTGAGATAGAGTTTGCTTTTATTGATTATATTTTGTGCCAACGACTCAATCAATGGTTTAAATTTTCATTTTTGTCACTTAACCGGAATCGCACCGTATGTTTGAAGTACTTTGAATTCATTTCAATTTAATGTAATATATTTATAAATTCAGTTTCGGATCAATAGATTCCACTTTTATGCTAACCTT
The DNA here is from genome assembly GCA_034694965.1 of Ceratozetes gracilis. Lineage (NCBI taxonomy): Eukaryota > Metazoa > Arthropoda > Arachnida > Sarcoptiformes > Ceratozetidae > Ceratozetes > Ceratozetes gracilis. The sequence goes on from JAQIWF010000535.1 coordinate 14,499, forward strand.
TAAGTCCCAATACTTTGTAGAAGAATAACAAATATATCCGTTTTGTGACTAAATGTCCATAACTTCCGACAATACGTTTGCTTTTTGACGAAAAAATCAATTCTTTGGATATTCTTTTGAATACAAATAAGTTATAATAATTTAAACAAATTTGAGACAATTTCCATTGAATTTTAATATTCTATGATAAGAATGATATCTCAGTTCAAATAAGTTAAAGAATAATTATTCTTCAATTTTCAATTACATTAGTTGATCTTTTTAAGAATTCTTTAAGGAACATTTTAAAATTATATGTTTGATTTCTTTTACTTTTAATCTGATTAAAGTCATAAATACATCTCTTCTTTGAGTGGAGAGAGGTTTTCATCTTTTCTTCAAATTAATCCAATTTGTTGCTATCCCTGTCCTCCCTCCTGACGGTCACTATTTTTTAACCGTTTATGTCTTTTATCGATTTGTGAAATTAGTTTCGTTTGAATGATATTTAATGATTAAATCATTATTTAGTTTTCAATTTATTTGCTTTAATTGGAGTTTCAGTTGTTTTGTGTTATGGTTTTTGAGTGTATTATTACATCGAATTATTGGACGAAATTAAGGCTCGGAATTAGTGTTAGTACTGAACAGTAGTGAGACAGTGATCTGTTGTGCTGTTGAGCCATACATTCAATTATATTATCAGAGCATTTGTGACTGTCTGAGTGGACCCCCATTTGGGAACCGTTCTGGTTGTTCGCCATTGAATGGTAGTCACAATCGATTGAATGACTTGAATGCGCGCGAGTCTCACATTAAGATTATATTCGATGCCATAACACAATCGAATACAAAATTGCATTTTTCCCTTCTCTTAAACGGCAAAAACTTCTCCTTTTCTGTGCCATTCTCTTCCATTCTCTCCTTCTCTCTCTCCCCGTTCTCTCTCATTCTCTCTCATATTGAGCTCTCTGTTCGTATTCCTTAACGGCGTTAACCATTTGTTTTGTTATGTTTTGGCATTTATTTTGTTATTAATGGGTTTCACTTTAAAGCGACGAGAAATCAATAACAAGAACTTATGTCTACTCGAGAAGAATGTCTTCTATTTTCAAAAGAATAGAGAAAGTGTTTTGACTTTTTTTATTCACATTTATTCGGTATAACTCTCTGACGGCTCCTCTGATTTGGATTTTTTGAATAAATCATCGAATAAACAACAAAACAGTAAAAAACTCTAAATTGCTGCTCAGTTCTGGTCTTATCCATTGCACACATTTGAGATTATTTTAGCCAAGATTATCATACAATGTATTGATCACTTAAATCATGGCAACAACTCGTTCTCAGAATTCCATTCTTCCGATTACCTTATCTGATGAACAAACTAATCTCAGTCTAGTTTAGTTTTCAATTAAGTTAGCCTGCTCAAGGCTTCATGAACTTAAATTATAATATAATGATATCCAGGCTATAAGTTAACATTCTTTTTGCTTAAAACGATTTTTGAAGTGAAAAACAAAATACTCCAGTATAAGCATTATTGTGAAAAATGGCAAAATGGAAAGTTAGTCATATCATGCAATACTAAAAATTGTTTGCTTTATAACCTGGTCATACAATAAATCAATAAATGGTGTTCGCAGGTGATTGAAATTAAGTGATTTACTCAAAATAAATTGTCTTATATTCCATTCATAATAATTGGGTTTATCTGATCGAAATAAGTGGTGGCTCACAATATTCTGTACTATTCTATGCTCTCAATCTATTTTAATGTTAATAATAATTCTCGAATAAGTTCTGAATAAGTGATAGTTGTGGTTATCTATGATTTTAAGTGAATCATCAAGTTAAGTGCTTGATAATTTTTAAATCTTGAATTTCTGTTCAAATTTGATGTTTATTTGACAATTGAAGTCAATTAGTAATTATATTCTTAATAAAAATTATTATTCAGTAATATATTGAAGTATGTGATGAATGTTTGATCGGTTCAATGATTATTTGGTAGATGACTGTCATCTCTCCTCCCAATGATATGTCAGTCTTTCAAATGAATTTTAAAATAATTTTATTCAAAGCATTCATTCGTTTTTCACAGTTTTCTGTAAAGGATTTTGCTTTCGATTTCTTTTTCTTCTTTAAGTCGTTTTCATATATTTTTGTCATTAGTTTTAAAGTCTTTTCGTTTTTGAGATAAATTTCAATCCATTTTCTAGAAATCCCATCCTTTGCGTAAATAACCATTCATTGAGTCATTTGATGGCTGAATATAAGTCCAATTTATCCGTGAATTATATCGATATTTTAGATTAAATTCTGCCCCAAATCTATCTCTTTTGAGTTTTACATTGAAATTCAGTTTATATTTTCTTTGATCTTCTTTTTATCACTACTTTTCTCTATTTTATTCCAATCGTCGGTATTTCAACGGTTAAGAAAACATTAAAATTTTACCACATTTTGTGTTCAAAACACATCCGTTGCTCACAGAATATACACTGAATATCATTGAAAATAAGGGGCACTCAATGCAACATTTCTTTGCAATTCTTAAATTCTTGATCAACGAGTTATTTGAAATTCTGATGAATTGCTCATGGCTAAATTGCAAATATTTGCTACGCCAATTGCCTATCATTAGTAGACATTTTGACGAAAAGTACATATCTTTAAATTTTAAACAATTCTTGACCTTAAAGATGACCAGAGATTAAGGGCAACAAATTGGTACAAATGTTTTCTTTTTGAACACAACCTTGCACATTTTCAGTTAAGAAATACACTAAAGATTCAAGTATTGCTTTGGGTTAAAATTCAAATATCTCCCTGGTGCACTATTATTTGCAAAATAAGTGGGATATTAGTGAAGATTTGTATCATTTATTGATAGACTGAATCTCTGATTTGTTTGCAATCAATTGGTGTGCTTTTGATAGATTTGTTATCATTTGTTTGTTTGTCTCTATGTGTGAAGACATGATATCTTCCATCTTTCTATTCATTGATTTTTTCGATTTCTAAATATTTGATACTCTCTTTAAGTCAAGTGTTTATAACACATAAAGTCATGAAATAGCTTTGATCTGAAAAGAGTTCCTCTGATCTAATCTCATGTCTCTCATATTCTGAGCTCGAATTTTAGAATTATTGTCTTATTATTCAAATCCATATTTCCTTTACTCGAAAAAATATTACAGGAATTTATTTGAAGATCACTTATTCGATGGAAACCTCCAATTTATTCAGTATTTCGATATAAACGTGCGCTCAGAGCTCTCTCCTTAACTATCATCTCTTATTTCTCTCTCTCTCTCTCTCACTCTCTCTCTCTCTCTCTCTCTCTCTCTCTCTCTCTCTCTCTCTCTCTCT
>JAQIWF010000536.1:0-17839 GCA_034694965.1 Ceratozetes gracilis
TCTCCTCTCTCTCTCTCTCTCTCTCTCTCCTCTCTCTCTCTCTCACACACACACTCTCTCCTCCCTTCGATTTAGTCCTTACAGTTTTAGTACTTCTGCCAAAAGTTAAGCCCAAAACACAATGCATTTCATAATTATGTGTAAAGTATATAAAAATCAAATATGAGTCAAATATGCGATTAATTGGAAACTTTTAGATAAATATGAAAATGCATTCAATAAAACATATGCTGTAATAAAATATTAATCCGATTCTCAGACTAATCGCTAAATATATTCAAATCTAGTTTTAGACCTTTAGTTGGGTTGGGTTGACATAAATTACACTTTTTGTGAACAACTATTGAAAGACAAATCGTTTCGCAAATGACAGAAATGTGAGATAAAAGGGGAATGCCTTCAATCGATTCAATCAAATGATGTGTTTTCGTAAAACTTTGACTTTTATTCATTAATTAAAAAAATAAAAAAAGCAATCGATTGACAAAAAATAAGATTCACTGCAGAGAAGTGTTACTAAAAGTGATTATTAAAGCACAGGTCTATAAATCATTTAGTCTTCTGACAGCTACTGATAGGTCCGCCCAAAATCTTTTTGCGCTGTGCGACCATGTACATGTAGAGTTGCGGGAAAACTGTAAGGAAATGAGTTAATTAGTTAATTAATCAATTAATGCATTTAAAGGCCATTAAAAGCAATGAATCATTACTTACAGGGAATGTAAGACAGGATATTCCCGATCAACAAAATGTGATAATAAAAGGAAAAGTTTGCGAAATTCGGTAACTCTATAGCGAATAAGTTCCGGTCCCGGATGTAGGGAAAGGCGCACACCATTGTCAACAGTTCCCCTGAGACGCCCAAAGGGTACAGCGCTATAAATAGGGTATATCTCATCCAAGTCAAGATATAAGGCACCATATCATAGAGGTTGAGGGCATAGTAGAGATATCGGGTCATTTCAGCGATTGACCATGCCACCAACATCATGGGAACTCCTACTGACTCTCGGGACTCAGGAACCGCTAAGAGAATACCCCAGAGAACAAACAGTCGCGAATAGATTTGGATAAATGTTGTGAAAACACTAGACTTCACTAAACCGATGGCGCAGTGAAGCACTTCCAAGAACTGCAGAGTTTGGAAAATAGTGAGAGAAGTCTCCACAACGGGATAGACCCCAACAAAACTGCCCTTTTGAATGACATGTGACAAGATTATTATCAAACCATACGACCATCTAATGAATAGACCATAAGATAAGAAAATTGCAAAACACTTATCAATGATTACCCCAGAAATTGGACCAAATTGTATGCAAACAAATAGAGTTTGGAAACACCGGAATCGTTTGCTGCCATTTGAAGTCTTCAAGAGGTTTGATATCTTCACTCAAATGATAGTTTTTAAGTTAAAGGAAAGACATTCAGTAGTCGACTCTCTGATCAATAATTTAAATGCAATTAATTTCCTTAAAATCAGTTAAATGCCTAAAAAAAATATATATTAACGATTTGAACGCCAGTGACGTCACAAGACTTTGCACTGAAGGCAAGACAAGTGTCTTATTGTCTTATAAAACCCAAACTATGAGAAATGAATTTACCCTCACTATTATATAATACACTTTCTTATTGCCGCCTTCTATGTAAACTAAGCGAGAATATCAACAAATAAATATTTAAAACTGAACAGGTTCACATAACCTTACAAATGGGAAACAAGTTTCCCAAATATTTAGATACAAAGGGAAATACAAAGGGATTTATCTGAGATAAAAAACCAACTTAGTTCCTTGAAAATACCCTATTTACACTTACCTTAGTTTACGTAATATTCAATAATTGTGTCAATTAAACTTGCTCAGATTGTTTTGCATCACCTCATATAAGTCATTCAAATATAACATGACGTTAAAAAACTTAGGAATGAGCATGTTCACATTGCATTATTATTGGTTTGGGATATCAATGGGTTCTAGTATTGGGTAAACGTCACGACAGTAGTGAACGAAGAATTAGACATATTTTGAGATAATGTAAACACAAGTCGTTTGGCATTTAAATGAGATATTAGTCATGTCTTGAAGTGGTTTAAGAGGCGATTGTTTGACAGTTTTAATGTCTAATCATATGATTGATGTTTTGTGAGCATTGATTTTGTCCACAATATGAGTGTCATTCATAGGGCGTTATTCACGTTATTGTCTTTCGCTTTGTTTGTTGTCTTAATTGCTCTCAAACTCGACAACAAATCCGAATGGTTTGTCATTTTCCCACTTATTCTCAAACTAATCATTTCTCACAGGAATTGGTTCGTTGTCTTCACTCCAATGTTTGCATTGGATTTGATAATTGTGGTAATGCTGGCCATCAAATGGTTCCGACACTCGACTTCTGGCCGATCACCGCTCTCTTCAAATGCTCTGTCGAGCCGTCGGCTCAATGAAAGGCTATATTGTCTGACATGTGTTTTAATGAAACTAAGCTTTGAAGTGGTTTTATGTCTTAGACTCCAATATTTTAAATATTTAGCTTTTTATGTGGTTTTCATTCCTCTCTGGATTTGTCTCATCTCTTCTTTATCTTATTTTATGACCAAATTTCTGTCCAACCGATCATTTTTTGCTTAAATGTATAAACAATTCATTAAATTATTATTAATTTTGTAAATATTTGTTAAAAATAAAGATTTTTATATGAATTTACAAAATGAAAGATCTGTTGTCATAAATAAATATGGATGTGAGCATGGTTACTCTACTATCAAACAATATTTGAGATTAAATCTTTTGGTTAAAATGAATCTAATAATGGGTTTAATTAAATATCAATTTAAGTCAACATATATTTTGTATTCAATTTTGGCGCTTAAAGTGATTACAAATTACGTACTCAACGAATGGGGGGTTTTCTCAAACGATATGCAAATGATTTCCAATAAATCAAATGATTTACATTTAGTATTAAATGAAATGCATTTCAAGATATAATAGAGAGATGTGTAACCACTGACCGCGAGTTCACTTCAAATATACATATATTTAATTGATTTGAGGAATGAATCACTTTATTAGTTAATCGTTTTATGCATATTATGGGCGAAACGTATTTAATGAATGACTTCTATTGAATACTATTTTGTTTGGAGTGACTGTCTTTCAGACATTTGTTTCACTCAATTGGTCTCTAAATCACAATTAGTTTTCTCTCATTTCCTTTAATTCCTCTCAAATCACAAGAATTTGTTAAAAATAGTAATCGTTTTTCAATTGAATTTCGTTTTAATTGAGGTTTTGGTCAAAAATAGGATGAAATATATGAATGAGTAAAGAGTGAGAAGATGTCGACTCAAATGTTTTTTGCCTTAAATCCGTTGCCATCAACTGATGAACAGTTGAATGAAAGGTAAGGATTGCTTCCATTTATTTCTTCGGCCTTTTATGTCATGAATTTGATTGTCTTTTAGACTGAAAGAGACGGTCGATAAGAGTGGTCGGAACGGAACGCCAGCGAACGCGTCATCAGTTTTCCAGTCCATCAAAACATTTGCTGTGAATCAGTGTTGTGTCAGTTCCACTCATATCGCACTTCTCTTAGAGGTATTTATTATGATTTACTCAAAATTATACCAAATATTTGATTGATTGTCAAACAAAGGACGGCCGCATATGTCGGGTGTCGTATTCAGTGCTGTCGGAACGCTTAGACCTCTCAACAAATGATTCCTCAAAAATGTATGAAAATTTGACTTATTTTTTGACTTCTTATTAATTGTCATTAATTTGATGTGAATAGAGTTAACCTGAAGGGAGGGATCGGTAGTCATGTCTCGACATTGACCACAAGTCAGAGGTCAAGTCCTGCTGCCAGAAGAGGACGAATACTTCGAACTTCAAGCAGTGGTAGAGGTCGGGGCGGTGCCAGTGTTATAATGGGTGGCCGTCCAGTAGTGCCGGCTCCATTCGTTCCGGAAGATCTGGTATCTCAGGCACAGGTCGTTCTTCAGGGAAAGTCTCGAAATCTGATTATACGAGAACTGCAGAGAACTAATTTAGACGTGAATCTGGCCGTCAATAACCTCTTGAGTCGTGACGACGAAGACGCCGATGATATGGATGACAGTCAGGATTCATATCTGCCGAGCGATGACCTCATGTCACTCCTGGACGCCGGTATTCACAACGACCACACCTCTGTCATCATTGATGCAGACGCTGTCTTTCCAGACGATGTCTTCAGTTATTCCTCGATAAGAGTTCGTTCGAGTAATGCTAATCGACTTTCGTCACGAACCTCAGCCCCGGCCACAGACCGCGATCGGGAGACCAGTGCTGTTGAAAGAGATATGTTGAGATTCGCATCTGAGAGACAATATCCCACATCCAGTGCTTCATCTTCGCGACGATGGCTCGAATACGCGCTCAGAGATTCAGGTTCTGCTTCTGAACCTTCAAAATGTGCCGTCAATTCAGCGCCGACTGATTCCAACACAAATGTCCGCAAACGCACCGATAGTTCTCAACTGAACCCCATTTATGTGAGCGAACAGTTGGAGTATTGGTCTACCGGTGACAAGAAGTTCGTTCAAATGGCATCCCTTTACTCAGAATTAACAGCCATCACAATGACTGGACATTTACATCAGTGGAAATGGACGGAAAGCGAGCCCTTCAGACCACAAATATGTGAAGGAATAACATATTTTCACCCAAAAGTGCAGTCTTTGGGAATGTTATCCGAAAAGATGACATTCCTTTCGGGCAGTTGTATTCGTTGCTCAGTGGCCACAGAAAGCGGTAAAATCGCCACATTTATTGATGAAAGTGTGTATCCCATCGCACACAAGTTAGAGCACACCCTCATTCCGTTGCCTGAGTCTGTTAGTGATAATAAATTGGTGTCTTTACACGTGTCGTCGCTCTTAACATGTATTCGATTAGACTCCGGTGCAGTTTATTGGTGGGGAATCGCCCCCTTCTCTCACCGCAAGAAAATTTGGGAAAAGGTTCGGACAAAGAATAAGAAACAGAGACAGTCCGCCACCAACTCTTCGAGTGATATCGTGACCGGAGCTCAAGTCTGCTTAAGAAACAGCCCCTCATACCATTCGGGCGCCATTGGCTTTACAACCAGTGGTGGTATACCCAAAGTGGGCCAACTCTTAACCAGTGCTTGGAATATAACTGACTCCTGTCCTTTCAAAGTGCTTAACGCCAACGAATTTAAGCGAAACTCCTCTAATTCGATGTCATTTGCATCGACCAGTGCTTCGACCTCTTCACGCACTGTGGAGACATCAGTGAAAGACCAACAGCCCCCCAGTCCCAGTCTCTCTAAGGCCTCCTCAACAGAAAGGCTTGAGATGCCTCCACCGCCCTCTCCCGCTTCTTCGACCTGTTCAGAACCAGGTTGTAGTCCATTACCGAAGCGGTCAAAACCTCGTCATAACAACAATAGTAATGTTCTGAGCAGTGAAACCGAGAAAATAGAAGAGCATTGGGTTCTCAAAGATGTCATATTTGTCGAAGACGTAAAGAATGTGCCCATCGGTCGGGTTCTTAAAATTGACGGCAATTACGCCGCCGTTAAATTCAACACAACTCGTGACCCGTCAGACAGTGATGTTCAGTCGTTGCTTCAGGAATGCCGTCTTCTTCGCAAAGATGAGCTCCAATTAGTGAGAGGCAGCACATGTGCCAAAGTGTTAGATTGCTTTCAACGTCTGCCCAAAAGAGTACATATCCCGGAAAGCACTCAAATCATTGCAATGACTGTCAGTAATATCGGTATTCATGCGATCGTCAAAAGCGGAACAAAACTAAATTATGTGGTCTTTAACATCACTTCTGGTCGCGTCGAACAGGAGAGTAGATTCCCGACCGATACCACCGCCTTCTTAGGTCAGGACATATCTTTAATATCTCTGCACTGTTTCGGAGAGAGCGATATCATAACAATTCTTCGCGACGGCAACGGATGTATTTACCCGTTAGCTAAAGACTGTTCCGATTCAATTCGGGATCCAATCACTCTGGATATGCCTCCATCACAGGCTATCGGGATAGGAATTCACCCAATTCGTGATCCCACCCCTAATCAGAAGAATCAGGTGGCAGTGATTGTGTTGGCCCTCGAGAACCAATTATTAACTCCAGCCATACTCCGAAGTGATCCCGATTTGGTTCGACTCACTTTGGCTTCACTCGAAAAGGAATCGGTGTCTCAACAGGTAGTGGTCAGTGAGCGCTGTGACGGTAATCGCAATATAATCCATATGTCTGTCTGCGCCTGTTTTCCCACAACAAACAAAACATTTGATTCGAGCGCTGCCGAGGACTCCACCGCTGAGACATTTGATGCCCGAAACGCTTCACTTCAAGACGTAATGAGAAGGGCTTCCAAATCGGTTTCCGGAAGACTTAATCCCAACTCTGAACGAAGTGATGACTTACGCGACAGAAATATAGAACTTTCCGCCGATAGCTGTGACTCGGAGTCAAGTGCTCCCATATCTATGATTTATTACCCGCCAGAAGCCAGCGCTACCACCAATGAACCCGTTTTAGACCCAACGGAGCAGAAACCAGTGGCGCACTCAATATTGTGGACTCTATTAGACTCACCCGTTCTGAGACCTTTCATGAAAGAACTGTTGTGTTCGAAGGACTCTCAGGGATACACTCCTTTCATGTTAGCCGTTAGTGGCAGAGCTTATTCAGCGGCCAACCATATAATGACTATGGCTCTAAGGATATCTCAGAGGACGGCCACCGATACCGAAACTCAACAGAAGATATTGATGTCAATGTTATATCCGCGGGGCTCTAATCCGGATGACTCTCCCCTTCATCTGTTGTGTTGTAACGACACCTGTAGCTTCACGTGGACGGGTGCCGAACATATAAATCAAGATATATTTGAGTGCAAGACATGTGGTCTTATTGGTTCCCTGTGTTGTTGCACAGAATGCGCTCGCGTTTGCCATAAGGGACATGACTGTAAACTGAAGAGGACTTCCCCCACAGCTTATTGCGACTGTTGGGAGAAATGCAAGTGTAAAGCACTGATTAGTGGATGTCAGCCCTCCCGTTACGCACTACTCAAACGCCTTATCGCAGAAACAGATTTAGTGACTCTTCCGAACAGTAGAGGAGAAAATATTTTATTGTTTTTGGTGCAAACGGTTGGCCGACAAATGATAGAACAGCGACAGTACAGACCCTCCCGTTCACGAACTTCTATCACTCGTAAGACCCCCGACGCGATGGCAAATATAGATTCAGAAATGCCAGACCACGACTTAGAACCGCCCCGTTTTGCCCGCAAAGCACTCGACAAAATTCTTAGCGATTGGAATGCAATTAAGGCTATGATTTTGACCGGATATCGAACTCCGGCCCCAAACTCCAGAAAAAATGTAATTCTTGGGAACAGTTATGCCGCCGCTGAAGAGCAGATGTTTTTGAACAGTCAGAGCGGAACCGCTTTATTGGATAAGTTTACTCATTGTTTATTGGTTAGAGTGGGTTCTGAAATGGTGGACAACTTATTGGTCACAATTATTAGAGAATCTCAAAACCCGTCCCCAATAATAGCTAAAGAGGCGAGACTTGTGGCCCGTCGTTTCGTTAGATCAGTGGCACGAATCGGAATTGTTCTGTGCATAGAGTTGACCCCTTCCTCTTATGCTAACACCAATGTATTGTCGTTGACATCTCCGAGTTCTTCGTGGAAGAAGAGCGCCGTTTCTTCTCAATTACACAAATGTCGGCGCGTTTTTCAGGCCTTACTTCCAATAGCTATCGAAGAACTCTGTGAAATCGCTGACGCACTTATATCACCCGTGCGTTTGGGAGTCGCCAGACCTACCGCTCCATTTTCACTATCGACTACTTTATCAGATGCTATTACTGGTAGTGAAGAGCTGTTTGCAGTCGACCCACTCTTATCACAAAACAGAGGTTTCGAAGGAAATATCGGAGACTTAACTGCAATGCCTTCCGAAGCAATGGATATAAACAGCAGTCAGAGTGGAATGCCTTTAGTCGATGCTTCTGTTGGCGCTGATGTTGTTGTTGGCAGCGCTGACGACGAGCATGAAGTAGATGTCGGGGTTGGACAGGACGATGTCGATCATGAGGGCAGTGAACATGAAGAACAGGTTGACGGAGGAGATGGTCATCAAGAAGAAAGTGATTCCGACTCCGACTCTAATCCGGACGACGCTTCTTATCAGAGTAATATCGATAACACCAGCGCTCGAATAAGTGCCACTACAGGAGCAACAGCTGGAAGTGATGCTGGAGTGGCGTCTCTCGCGTACTTCTCAGAGGAAGAATCTGCCGACTCTTCTAATGCAGACGACGAAGAAGAGAGTGAGGCCGCAGAGACTGAACCCGACACCGAAGAATTGGCTTTTATTGACGAACAACTCGAACGAAGAGCTGCCAATCCTTCGGGGGCTACAGTGGGCGCCGTCTCCGGTAATATCGCTAATTGGAGAAACAATTTGGCGCAACACTTGCAGTGGGCCTTAAGACAAAGAGAACTCGGATCCACCACTACTACCAGTGCCACCACTTCTCGTGTGTCAAACAGTGGGGGACTGTCGGGCTCTACCGGTTTGATACACATCGATCCGTCTACTATCAGAAGGTCGGCCACAACTGTCACTCCAATCACGACAACTCTAACCACTAACGAATCAGTTTCGATGGCGACTACAACTGTAGGGCTGTCCCGCGCTTTTGCTATCGTTATTCGACAGATCTCTGACTTATTGCCAACTCTTAGAGATCATGAGAGAATATCAGTGGTTCCGGGCGTTAACTCTTTACCCATCAGTTGTACTGAATCTTATAATTTAATGAATTTCATAGAAATGAGACTCAAACCGACCTGGGATTGGCTCATGACTGTCATGGACTCAACTGAAGGTCAACTTCGTTTTGGATGTGCGCTCACCAATAGTAGCGGTTCCTTCAGTGCTGCCAATCAGACATCTTTCTCATCAACACAATCACAAAGTTTGAGATCAGTGCCGATCCAGAGTGGAGGCGCCCGAAGAGTCAATTTGAATGATGAAAATCGTGTGACACAATCGTCTGACTCGAGACCTGTTATGAGTGCCCGAAGAAGTCATGGATCCACAGCTGGGCATAGATTTGTTGCCGGACATCACAGTCACCACACAATGGACTCGACATCTGCCCGAAAGGACTTCTTGTCATATGCCATGTCTTTAATGAGAGCGCACAGCAGTGAACACTTGGACTCTCTCCCAGTCCTGGATGTGGCGGCTCTCAAACACGTGGCCTATGTTTTCGATTCTTTGATTTATTTCATCAAAAGCGGAAGTGAAGACTCCAATCCTAATAACGGAAGAATCGGAGCACCTGATCCAATGGCAGCAGAAAACTGGTCCAATGAAGAAGAAGCCGATGTCATCGAAGAACAGGACGACGAGTTGAGTGCAGTTCAGTCTTACAATATTCAGGAAATCAGTCCTATGGAAGACGATTCCGTTCAAAACCCGCCCCAATTTAAGAGCCGAAGACATCCATTTTTTCAACGATCAGAATCTACTTTATTTTTGGGTTGTCCCCCACCCGACCCCTTCTCAACCCCATTACAAGAAGCACTGCCATTGGCAGACGCACCACATTTATTGCAGCCTAACTCTAGACGGGAGCAACTGTTCGGTATTCCGCGTCCGACCACTACTAATGTGGCGGAAGAGATGTTCGATTCACTGCCCATTCGATTGGGTTTAAGTAATCGTAATTCTGGGTCTGATGTAAGCGGACGACCATTTGAACAGTCAAATAGTGAAAGTAGAGAAAACACATCCCAGAGCTCTAATGTACAACAATATGACGTTCCCTTAAATATGTCGTCTTCAGTGAGTCCGAGACCACAATCAGTGATCGCTGAGATTCAAAGGGCACCGATAATAGTGCCGGTGATGAGCACATCCACCAAACCGAGTGTTATAGTGTTAGCCGGTTCTATCAAACATTCGCAAAATTCTAGTGCCTCCAGTGGACAGTCATCTGTCGGTCAACAGAGCACATCATTATTCCAAAGGGATAGCAATGAAAGTACACAACAAGTGGTGAAAAGAAGTCAGACTTTAATCGGAAATATGTCACAACACGACAACCTATTGGGTCGATGGAGACTCACTTTAGAACTCTTCGGTCGTGTCTTCGTTGATGATGTCGGGGCAGAACCCGGTTCTATAATTGGAGATTTGGGAGGATTTCCCGTCAAAGAATCGAAATTTAGACGAGAAATGGAAAGACTGAGGAATTCCCAACAGAGAGACATAAACTTCTCTAAACTCGACAGAGACCGCAATCTTCTCATTCAACAGACATTCAAAGAGTTGAATACAATGTACAACAACTTCAGTCGACGCATGTCTGTGGGAACACCTCTTCTCACTGTTTCAAGAGTTAAAGTGACCTTCAAAGATGAACCGGGAGAGGGTAGTGGAGTGGCCCGCAGTTTCTATTCTGCTTTTTGTGAAGCCATTCTCTCAAATGAAAAGTTGCCGAGTCTTGAGTCATGTCACGCATCCAACCGTTCCCTACAATACAATCTGATCCAAAGGTTAAAGACAAGAGAGCGCGAACGAGAACAGGCACGGAGGGCATACCAGGCCAGTCGATCGGCTCGTGATCACACCTCCGGCACGAGTTCACGCGAAAGATCTGATCGCGAAGTTTTCACTCATTTACGATATGAAGCTCCGCCTTTCATAATGCCGGGCGAACAGTCCCCTCAGGCCCCACAACAGTCTAATAGCAATTCAGTCAATTTGAATGAGTTGTTGAGTCCGCACAGACAGCAGCTCGGAATGAGACTCTATCCCAGAGTCCATCAGTTGAGACCATCCCTCGCCAGCAAAATAACGGGAATGTTGTTGGAGTTAACTCCGGCACAACTCTTGACATTATTTGCTTCAGAGGACACATTAAAAGCCAAAGTGGACGAAGCCGTAGATATTATTCTAACCCACGGACGGGAATCGGCCTCTTCTGACAGTATATTCGAGTTGGATATGTTTAACCTCTCGCGAAACACTCAATCGCCGGCCAACAGCACCGGAAAGAATGGGACCAACACTTTGAATCGAACCGTAGACGTGGATATCGATGAAGACGACGAGGAAGACAACGCTCCCCTTTTCTATCAGCCGGGAAAGAGAGGCTTTTATTCTCCCCGACAGGGAAAGTGTTCGGCCGAACGGATCAATGCTTTTCGAAATGTGGGCAGAATTATGGGGTTGTGTTTACTGCAGAACGAGTTATGTCCGCTGAACCTCAACCGACACGTCTATAAACACATTCTTCGGCGAACCATTTCATGGCATGATTTGGCGTTCTTTGATCCCGTCCTCTACGAGTCTTTGCGCCAATTGATTGTCGACACAGAATCGGGTAATGACTCGATGTTTGCAGATCTCGACCTTCGCTTTTGCGTTGACTTATGTGGTGAAGAGGGCGGCGGAACAGTTGAGCTCATGCCTAACGGAGCAAATATTGCGGTCACCGCTCAAAACATCTATGATTACGTCAGACGCTATGCTCAGTACAGAATGATTAAAGCACAGGAACGGTCTCTTCAGGTCAGTTCCAAAACTTTAAGTTCAATTAATTAAGTATTTGTGTACTTTAGGCCCTCCGACAGGGAGTCTATGATGTGCTGCCCAGTAATGCTTTGGAAGGATTGACTGTAAGTTCTGTTTATTTACTATTGAATTATAATTCTTTGATTTGTATAAAAGGCTGAAGACTTCCGATTGTTGTTGAATGGCGTCAGTGATATCAACATTCAGTTACTCATAAGTTATGTCACTTTCAATGATGGTATGACTCAATGGTTTCACTCAAAACCAGATCTAATTGTATATTGAATTTGGTTATAGAAAGCGGTGACGGAAGCGAACACTTGTCTTATTTCAAGCGATGGTTTTGGTCTGTCGTCGAAAAGATGACAAATCAAGAAAAACAGGATTTGATTTACTTTTGGACCGGAAGTCCGTCTTTGCCGGCGAGTGAAGAAGGCTTTCAGCCGATGCCGAGCATTACTATTAGACCCCGCGATGATCTGCATTTGGCCACCGCTAACACGTCTGTCCTTTAATTGATTTAAAATGAATTCTAATGATATGTTTGACATTACAGTTGCATATCTCGACTCTATATTCCATTATATTCCTCGAAAGCAATTCTTCGACAGAAGCTTTTAATGGCCATCAAAACAAAGAATTTCGGTTTCGTTTAGACATTGATTTTGATTCAGACTTTTATTTGCGATAATATTATAATTGTTTGCAAAACGATTGAAATAATTATTGTTATTGTAATGTGATTTCACTTTTCAATTATGTTCACTATATTTAATGCAATCAAATCTATTCTTTCATTGGTTTGAATATCAAATAAATAATCTTTCGTTTGACTACTTGTGACGATGTCTTGGATTTGAATCTCGCGGTCAATGGTTTGGCGGTCTCTGATTGGCTGCGAATTTGTTGTAAACAAGTCTATTAAAAATAGTGTTTTTATGAGACATGAAATGTGAGACAAAACACAAAATAGAGTGAAATTGTAATCAATTTGAATGAAGTGTTAATTCAATTAAAATGTAATCCATATCTGAATTGAGTGAAAATCTGTTGAAATAAGTCAAATGAATTAATTGGACTCAAGTGAGTGATGACCTAATGTGCCACTAATGGCCCACAAATGGCATTTGTATCAAGGAATGGATGAATAACCCAATTATGACTATTTGTTATTAATTAATGTATTGCTGAGAGTGAGTGACACTTATATTTGTCACCCATTTGTCACTCGTGTTGACGACAATACCATTGAATATAACAATAATATTGAGTTCAGACTTCTTAACACTGTTTCGAGTAAACCATTATTTCATTCATTTCCAGCATTTGTCGTTTCAACAGTCACTCCAACAGATACCTAATATCACGTGCAAAGTGTGTGACACTCTTTGAGATCAATTGATTGAATAGGAGAACAGGGATGAGCTTTAAAAGTTCAAAGAGTCTCTTAAAAAACAACGACGAGGCCTTCATTATGCCGAAAGACGTGAAAAAGTGCGGTTATATGAAGAAATTGAAGACAATGAAGAAGTACTTTGTTTTGCGGGACAACAGTTGAACTCTGGAAACCTCTCCTATTATGACAGCGAAAAGAAGTTCAAGAATTTGAATTCACAGCCAAAACGAGTGATTTATCTCAAGGATTGCTTCAGTATTAACCGAAAGATTGATAGTAAACACAACTACGCGATGGCCCTCTACACCAAAGAGGACTGCTTTACCACTGTCCTCGACGATGAACAACAGCTCAAAGACTGGTTGGAAGCCCTCATCGATTTGCAGTCGCAAAGCATTGAATTTCGAGCCGCACATTACCCCCATTACGGTACGAATATATCAAATCCTGTCCACTCTCTCTGTGAATACCTTTTCTCTAATAATTCCACTCTTTTTGTAAATATTTTCTTTGGCTTTCAATCGATTTATAAAATGATTGAATTTTTTGCTTTTTCTCTCAAAACTTTAATTCAATGATAAAGTAGTTTATAGTCTGAAGTCTAGACTTCCAGACATGAGTTAAATGAAGAGATTTATGTTTGTTAGCGCTATTCGACACCAGTTCTTACATTTCAATCATTTGATTAAATCGATGTATTCCTGGATAAGTCTGTCAAAGAACTCGTTCTGACAAACGTTTATAGAAACTTAAGTATAAACTGAATGAAAACTACATTGACTTAATTGTGAGAATGGACTAGGTCATTAATAATATTGCTCTCAGATATTCTCAGTGTGACCTTGTTTATAAAAACTAGTGCATGACTAAATTATCCTTGGCACTAGTGATGTGCATGAATTGCACTCAACAACCGATCCGAGCATTAATTGCTTTATGAGGAAAAATGCAATTTGCTTGTTCTTACCCAAAGGGTTATACCAGGGTTAGTGTTACACCTCTTTCATATGTAGAAAGAGACGTCTGTATTCAAGTAAATCCAGTTTTAGGTTTTCCCCAAAAATGTTACTCTTTTTTATCGATACTATCAAATGGTTATAAATTTTGTGTGAAGTAAATGATGTCAAATATAATCTAAAACAAACATAATCTTAGCTTAGAATTAACCAAGGTGGTTGAGAGCAACTATCAAATTGCTGTTAATGTTTCTGCAAAATGCAATTAAAACCTGATTTTTGTTTTCTAATATCTCTTCGATTATAAAATGAAATGAATTGTAATTGACTTACAAATGAGAAACAAAGCCCTGATCTTTGATACTGAGCCCGGATTCTGAGTCCAGAATTGTTTGAATTTTGAACTCAAACTTTTCACTCAATGTTTGCGTTGAGCTCTTATTTGCCAATATTTGGAGAAAACAATTTAATGGAAAGACATTTATTGTGAAAATGATTCATCAAAACAAAACTGAATATTAACCAAGGTTATTCTCAAAATAGACCAAATATTCTTAAGAATGTAATCATTAGTGCATAGAATACTTAAAAGTAGACTTTAAGAGATGTTTTCAATAATATTTTCCTAGAATTAAATAATTGGTCAATAATTTGCGCCTCTCTTTAAGGGCAGAAATTAATAATGAATTGGTTTCAGAGCACGTATGGCAGGTCAACATCAATAAGAATGGTTTGGGTCAGACCCGCAATATGAATGGTGTCTATCGCTTCTGCCTCACCTCTAATACCCTTTTCATAATCAAAGTCGACCCCCAGAGCGACAAACCAGACATATATGAGTTCCCACTTATAAGTATTCGTCGGTGCGGACACACATTCACTACATTCTTCATAGAGTTGGGTCGCTCTTCCAGTATAGGGCCGGGAGAGCTATGGATTCAGGCGGGAGACTCAGCCATTGCTCAAAATATGCACGAAGTTATTCTTCAAGCGATGTGTAGTTCCAAAAATAATGAAGACTTTGGTCCCTCTCAACGACCGAGAAGTGCGTCGACGAGCGATAAACCCATTTCTACTCGACGTCCGACGCAATCATCTCATAGCAGTCAGATCGGAACCGCCTACTCCTCAACAACCGGTTCAACAGTACTGACCACTTCTCAAAATAAAGGTTCGATTCGTGAAAGATGTGATTCAATGCCCTCCCGATCCCGAACTAACAGTGAATCCGATTCAACACATGACTCAAGATTATGGACTCCCGTCCACTATCACACAACACATTCGGGAATCCATAGCCGAACCCTATCTTACTCTCCGCCTTCACTCAACATTTTGGGGTCAGCCGCCTGTTCCACTGATAGCGCTGGCAGTTCCCTATCGATTGATGATTACGAAAGCGTTCATTGTTTGACTCCGTTATCAGAACACCACTCAGGCCTTCACAACAGTATAATTCCATCAGAACCGCCCATTTCTGAAGAAGACGCTCAAACCGATGATTACTTATCAATGTCTCCGACAAACAGCTCTATTGGAGGCCAGTCTTCTGTGGGGATGAGGTCTCAGCTCAATCTAACATTTACTCGTCCGCCGAGTGTATCGAACGTATCGCCGATCACTTCTCCGACATTCGGTGCGACCAAATCTGCGACACATTCTCTCAAAGATGACGTCAGTCCTTATATGCCTATGAGTCCCGTCGGCTCCGTTGAGACGGAGAGTCTCTGTTCAAGTCGTCGGTCGAGTGGTTTGGAAAAGCATTTGAATACTGAAATGCAGTCCTCATCAGAGTATATGCCAATGTCCAGTCAGGAGATCCGGTCGACCGCAAGTGAGGAATACCTAAATATGGCGCTTCTCACACAATCTCTGTCCGAATCACTGACTAATGCAGAATCACTGCACCCGTCGAGAGAGGAATTCCATTTGGATAAAGTCAAGTCATACTATCCCTCAGATGAAAACGATTCGTTTGAATACTTACCTCCAGTGCGAGCATACAGTATAGGCAGTCGACCCCAACCTGTCGTCAAATTTAGTTCTAAAGTAAAGCCCTCATCGAAATCGGGAACTCAAACCCCCGAAAAGGATGAGGAGATGCGTACCCGAGCCTTCTCTATGGGCAGTCACTCCAACACTCGGGAGATGAGAGTCGCTGCTAAGAAACAGCAGTTAATTGAGGAGCAAATTGGAGGTCCGGCGGCGCCCATTAAAGAAGTGCCAAGACACTCTAAGAAAGCTCCCAGTGCTCCCGTCTTATCCCCAATTCAGCCGAGGAAGAGAGCGGCTACTGTCGGGAGTCGTCCCATTTTTAATAGAGCCGCCACTTCTGACAGGAGTGATACCGATCTCATGGAAATCGATTACTCGAAGTCTATGCAATCAAAACCAATCGGAAGGGAAAAAATCGAAGATAGGATCAAAAGGATGGCCATCGATAGGTCTGTCCACAGACAACGTTCTAATTCTAGATCTTCGACATCGTCTTCTGGTTTTGGTTCAACGACTACGACATCGCCTTCTATCACATCATCGATGAGTGAATTAACGGACAAAAAGCGCGACATTTCTGGAGTTCATATGATTCACAAATCGGGTGACTAACACATTCACAGCGCCAGCACTCGTGCGCTCAATTCTGGTCGCGACTCAAATGATATTCTGCAGGTCGTGACTAATGAAACAAAACTGCCATTCGGTCAAAGACCAAATCCAAGCCAACAACAAGTCCCACAACACTTACCAACAGTTCCTTCAATACATTCTTCAGTTTGTGTACAACAAAGTCAGAGCCAAAAGTTGCCAACAAATCAGACAAATATCACTAAAACCGAACCAATTGCTCAAAAATGTGAGACAAACTCAACAAAGAAGTTGAATGAAGACAAAGATGGAGACTATGTCTGTCTCGATATCAGATCGACTGCTTCTTCTGTGCCTCAAAACACTTCATCACTGATTGTGAGCCATAGTCTGCCAAAACTCTATTTGAAAGATAGCTCTTTAGAGGAGCAGTCGTTAGACCAAAACAAAAGCAATTTTGTGCCTCAAAAGCAAATCGATATCGAAATCAAAAGCAATTTCCCAAAAATGGAAAATTCGAGCGAAACCATAACCAAATCATTGGCAGCAAAAGAGGGGTCAGCCCTCACCACAGAAAGTACCGCCACATCATTGACACAAAGTGTGTCCTCAACTAAATCGAAAGCATTGAACATAACTATCAGTCCCTTTGTGTTGAATGAGAGAAGCGATTCATTGCCGACAACGACAACACAAACTGACAACTCCTCAGAAAACGTGTCATTGAGTTCGAGCTCTGGTTCGCGGCCGTCATCCGTCACATCCAACAAAGAGATGAATTACGCGTCACTCGATTTGCCGCCGACGGCCAGTGATCTGACCGATGAGCACAAGCTTTCGCCACAAGTATTGGCCAAATGTGGTCAGCCCTGTGGTCAGCCCTCATTTCTTTTGGCCTCAGTGTCCACATCGACACCCATAACGCCGTTGATATCCTGCTGTGAGAGTCAAGAACTCGTGAGTTCTTCCGATTTGAAGTACGCAGAGATAGACTTCGGAATCGGTGACAAAAAGAATGCAAAGTCTTGTTAGACATTTGCAGAACAGTTCCGGTGAAGAACTCATTTGAGTTACAGTCTAGTCGTGAAAGTACTTCAGGTCTCCTCTGTTTCCCTTCAAATCAGTTCTAATTTATTGATTGAATCAAATATTTTATTTGTGTTAAGACTTTGAATGAATTTTAGTCCGAAAATCGTTAGACTTTTTGAACAATTTTTGGAAAAAACAGTCTATAGTTTGGAATTCAAGTCATTCTAATGTTAT
>JAQIWF010000537.1:0-17831 GCA_034694965.1 Ceratozetes gracilis
TTTATTATTAATATTTAATAATTGAATTCAGAATTTAATTTAAACAAAAAACATTTTAAGTAAAAAAACAATGATTTGAAAAATGCTTTGTTTTGTCAACAATTATTGCTAGCTTAAGTGATATTCATATATAACGTTACCTTTTAATGCTATCTTTTCATCAATTATATTAATCATGGCCATATTTAGTTGAGATTACTAAACCATTTTGTTTCTAAAATTTACTACCCTGGATTATTTTTGGTTGCTAACGGCGGTATCTATAGGCAATTGGCTCCCAATAGTGTATAACATCGCTGTATTGCAGTTTGTTAAGTCACGTGATTGAAAGTCAGGCTTAGTCCTGGATGAAACGAAAAAGTAGAGATATTGTTCATGAGATGACGAAAGGTGTCTGATTAATACCAAGATCACCTAAACTCTCCCTTTCGTGTTTTTACCTCAAACTTATTATTTTTACTTTGATTTTCAAACCAAAATAAAGTATTAAAAAATGATTTACTCTTTAAATAAAAGTTAAGACAATTTTAAATGCTTTGCATTTAATGAAAGTGTATTAAAATCTCTGACTTTCAGAATAAGTTCCATATTTTTACATATTATTCAAATACTTTATAGTCTTTTACCACAAAATCATTTGAATGTCATTAATAATAATAACTATTTTATACAATAAAACAGATTTAAATTTACAATAATTATAAGCATTCAGTCAATAGAAGCCATAAAATAATAATTGATTTCAATATTCATTTCCTAAAAAACTTTACAAATCAAGACTTGAATGTATCGATAGATTAAGTAAAGGATTCCATAAATATAATAATCAACTAATAAAACGATTAATAAATTATTTGGACTCAAGTTTTTCGAGTAAATCGCTTAATATTGATACCAATCGCTCGCATCCGATGTCAGCCCCGACAGACTCGGCATCACTGCTGTCACTATTATCCGGATTCTGAGACCCAGAGCTCATCCCCGCCTCAGAATCAGACGTTTCTTCTTTGGTTTTGCGTCTCTTCTGCGGTGTTTCTCCTGAAGACAAATATTCAATAATTAAATGATAAGAAAAGGAAGAGCTCTTCAAACCTGTTTCGCATTTAGTCTTTTCGTCGCATTTCTCTTTCAATTTCTTCAATGTTTCACAAAACGTTTTGGACATCTCTTCGGTTAAATTAGTCGGTATTTGAATCATAAAAACTAAATAAACGGCTCTTAAATCCTATTAATAGAAATATCGATTAAAACAATTAAAAACTTATAAAGTTGTCAACAATTACTCCATTCAATTGAATCGATTGCTTATTGATGTCTAAAGTATTGATTATTTGACAAAAAGCGTTGATTTGATACAACACTTGATTAATAAGAGTTTGTGTTAAAACACTTTTTTGAATCTAAACAAAAACCAAAATAATTAATATTTTTAGGAAAAAGCAAAACAAAAGTCAATACTTTTGGCAAATAGTGTTTAAGCATTTCATATGTGAGCTCATTGTTGAGGAACTGTCGCTCTTGGGTTAGAGTAAGTGAGACATATTCGTTGAAATAACTGGTCGAACACAGATTGTCCACAAAAGAAGTCGATTCCTCCGATTCTAATTTGATTAAATCCATATAGAATTTGGGAAATACATTCGAATGGAAGTGAAGGCTTTCCAGTGCAGCCACAGAACCTAAACCATAGATCAGACATATTAAGAGTTATCCCAAATATCAATGGTTTGATTCCATACAGAGTCCGACCAAATCGCTGGACACCAAAGAGTTCTGAAGAGCGACGCGACAAATGGCGTCAATGAAGTGATAGTAGGGCTCAAAGTAATCAGCGATTGCCCGGTCGTACTCACGATCGACACCTTTCCTGCACTCAAGCATTTTTGGATTGAAACACATCTGAAATATTGGACGGGAGGGGCGAACACTTGATTTGGTCAGCATAACTCTCTGCCCTCTGCATGGAAAGTATGGACCGGGAATGACTGTAAAAAAGCAATTCATTATTTATTCAAATTAAATGGAAATCCTCACAATTATGGGTCTGTTCCGCACAACTGATATGTTGTAGTCCTAAGAGTTGTACCAAAAGGGGTAAAAATTCTTTGGAATACAATTTAATCATTTCTGTCAATACGTCTGAAAATGAGTAAAATTTTGTTAAAACTTTATTTGAGATGAAAATCAATGAGAATATACCCAAACAGGCGACGCGAACGGGTGCCGGAGTGTAAGAGTTAACCAAAAGAATGTTTTTCCTCATGATGTCCGCCTGATCCCTCCAATTACTCTTAATGTCTCGAAGTGGTGTCTGATCCGAGTTCTGTCGTAAAGTCTTCAACAACTGAACAATGATTTTAAGCAATTCGACTAATTCTGTGGTGATATGACAGGCAGTTGCCTCGTGGAACATCACATACATTGCATGGAATGACTGGAACAGATTCAACAGTCCATTGTTGGACAGCACAAAAGTTCTATCCTCTTCTGATTCACAAAGTATGGAGAGGGCAGTGATAAGTGTCTGCCACGAAGACCTCACGTCCACTGATGTTAAATACATCTGAATTGTGATTCGTTTGAATTGAATTATATCTCGGATTTCCTGTTCGGTAGAGTCGGGATGAGTGGTCACAAAGATCTTCATTAATTTAAACAATTCCTGGACAGCCATCTGATACTGTGTTATATAAGGAGTGATGTTT
Source organism: Ceratozetes gracilis (assembly GCA_034694965.1). NCBI lineage: Eukaryota > Metazoa > Arthropoda > Arachnida > Sarcoptiformes > Ceratozetidae > Ceratozetes > Ceratozetes gracilis. Next base: position 2,706 of record JAQIWF010000537.1, read on the forward strand.
TTGAAGGCCCACTGAATGTTCTGATGCATAGCCAGATGTCGAGTGAACTGACGGGACTGTTGGCAACAGAGTCTAAGCAGTCCATAATAGTTGGGGAGCATCATCTTATTAAAGAAGACCACTTCCTGGTCCTCGTGATCGGCCAGAATGTAATTGAAAGCAATGTTTTTAGTCACGTGTGGGTTCTGTACAATGCATTTGACATTTTCGGGGCAATCCTGACACGCCATATACCAGAACATAAGGAGCGCCTGTTTGTTGTGATGGATACTAATCGCCGGTTCACTCAGTTTTGGTTGAAATAAATTCCACAAATCGTTAAAATATGGCACTAATTGTAGTTTTTGGCGCTGAGATATCAGACAATAAGACATTACAATGAAATATGAGGTCAGCTTTTGTGTGCCGTGCGGTTGAGGGTCGGCGTAAGGCTTGACTCTCTTTAACAGTTGCAACAAAATGGAGTAAATTTGATCGATAATCAGAACGGCTTCACTGCTGAAGTCGTACTCTTTCACACCGGCATAAGGGAAAGGACGGGACGGCCGATAGTTCTGACGAAAACTATTGTTAGGAACTAAGGATATCAAAAGTTGTGCGGCATTTGAGCGCACTCTCATGTTTGGGTGCGCCACCAAAAAGTAAAGAATCCACGAATCCAACGACTGTAAGACCCACGCATTCGCTACTTTATTGCGCGGCACCTGAACTGTCAGCCATTCCAGGGTTTGCAGAGGTGTCTGTTCTGCAATCTCCCAAATGCGGGGCAAAATCAGATTTGAAAATGGGGACAAACCGGGAGTTATTCCTAAATTCAATATAATTAAAGATTAATTCAATTGTATGGAAATGACTGCAATGAGGACATACCGATATCGACTAACATCGACAATATCTTAAAGAAGGGACCGCTCGAGTCAGGCAATCGAGTAATTGCGGTAAAAATCATATTAATGACCAAGATGGCAAAGTGGTCATTCCATCTGCACAGCGAACAAATTAAGTTACAGGTTTGCCTCAGATTAATATTGTCCCGAATCTGCTGCTGAAGAAATGGAAATGACTTCCCGCTGGCGATTGACTCATAATCTCTGTCCGATAGTCTCAAGCGGTTGTCTTTTCCACGCGATTTCTCGACAAGAAGTGCCACTAATGTTATCATTTTGTCCAAAGAGGCCGGTTTTGGAAATTTGTCGTCCAGAACAGGACCGACACCTGTGTGTGGAAATTGTGACCTCTGGTTGTAATGACCGGAAAAGCCGGGATTATTAACAGTGGCATTGTTTCCATCGATATATCCGTCGTCTTCGTCATCGTCTTCATCTTCACTCATCACTTCGACGTAATCGTTGGCACTTTTGCCGCACAGACCCATATAGAAGGAGACGACAGTAGAGATGGCCTCAACTGCGAGGAGGAACTTACACTCTTCGTCGCCCTGTTTTGCAAATTCACATAAAAATGCAAAATATTCGGTCAAATGCTTGAGATGTGGTTTTGCGCTCAAATTCTCGATACTAATTAGTGAAAGCAATTTACGAATAAAACGGGTGACACACGAGAAGCGGCCGACGTGTGTCATCACTTCCAAGTCATTAGAATCATCCGAGTCATCACTTAGAGGCTGCAGATATAGAGAGGCCTGAGTTGGCTTCAGCTGAACGATCACATGAATGCAGAGTCGCTGAAACAACTGTCGAACCATTTGGTTGGGACAGCGAAGGAGTATCTGAATGGGCCACCAGTCGTCTTCTGCCAAGTGGTCCATAAGCCACTCACACGCCTGTTGTGAAGAATTGAATTGTTTGGTCAACAACTCTATCCAATTAGCAATCGTTGGCTTCTCTTTGGCGTGAATTAGAGTCTCCAACACAAAACTGGTGGCCAATCGGGCGGACAGTAGTGTCACTTTGGATGTGGTGTTAGTGGGAAGTGTTTGTGGAATATAACCACATATTTGCCACATGAAGTCAAAGTAGGTGTGCTCGAAGATGGACTTATCCCTCAGGAATGATATGTTGTCCTCACAGATCCATTCGGCCAAATCGGGAGCCAATTCCACACTTGAGGTAATCTTCTCTTCAATCACTTCTTTGGGATCGTCTACTCTTTCATAGAACAACATATACGCAGAGTTTGTCTTTTCAAAAGAGAAGTCCATAAACTTATCCGTCACCTAAAAGTAAATCATTTGTATTAAAGCAAATAGCAATCAATGGATGGAATACCTGGTCATAGGTTTTACTCGTCATTTCTCCTCCGAAACATTCGGTTGGAAGTTGTGTTTTGTCGAATGGCTTAACCTCCGCGTCATTAAAGAGATACCACTTATCTTTAGCCTGTTGTCCGGAGGCTTCCCTTTCTCTAATGAATGAGTAATAATGTCCGCCGTCGGCAGTGCCCGTGTGGACAGTCACTCCTATGAGTTCATATTCAGTGCTGGTCTCAGTTTGTGGTGAGTCGTCTGCCATTGTCTCGTCTGCACTTCTCTCTGGATCTTTATCTTTAGCTTTAATGAGAGTCTTCTCGAGATATGGAGACATATCTAACTGTAAGGGGAATGAGAAGTGAGTGTTGACCTTCTCTTTAGTCATCGTAACCATATTGAATGTATAGCGCATTGTATTGAAACACAGAATTTTGGGCAAATTCTTAATACACGCCCTCTTCTCGGCCCGAACTTTACGCCCACAACGGGAACAGTTATACATATTATCGCCTTCGAGTGTGTCCTTAACAGTGATCTCATCCAAAGACTCGTAAAGATTTCTCATATCCGCGACCTGACAGCGCAATGTATAGAACTCTTCCGTAGTTTGACTGATATGAGGGCAGTCCAGTGACACCACATTATTACTGAGAGAACCGCTAAACAAACGTTTCACCAAATCTTTCAATTCGATTGTCGTCTCTTCCAGTTTGGAGATGAGATCAGTGAAGAACTCAGTCATGTCTTTCTGTTCGCCAGTGTTGAGGGGCTGGTGATCCATAGTATACACCTTACAAAACGACTTTGGATTGTATGCCTTCCGTTCAGATTCCAACAAAAAGACAAACATTTTTTGCAATTCTTTAAGAATGGCGTCGTGTTTAACAACTGAGACCAGATTTGTGGACAGTATTGTATATCTGGCCTCTGGTATCATATATAAGTGTTGCATACAGGAAGCCATATAACAGGTCGCTCCTAAGTTTGTGAGCCCGACGTAACCACATTCTGAGCGACAGTCATCGTGAGGCCAATAATCCCACGGATAGGGAGTCATACGGCCGGACAGTTCGGGATTGTGCTGATCCATCATTAGATTGATGAGAACGTCATAATTATCTTCAGATCCTTTCACGAGTTCTACCAACAGATCAAAAGCGGCGGAACGAGTAGACTGAGCCTTACATTTGGGTAAATGCTTATCAATTTGATTGGGAACTGCGAACAGACAGTCAAAGATTTCGGACACAAATTTTCGGCCCTCTTTTGAGTATTTAAATGAAGGGTTGTGTTTGAGAGTAACAGTCATTAGTCCGATGAGTCCTCGAAGACCTTCATCTTCGACAGTGTTATGTCTGGTTTCACGTAACTCTCGACCAACCACTGCCTCAGAGATATAAGAGCACAGACTCTCTAAATCAACGGAATTACTGCTTTCACCCATTTTTTGAGCGTCGAGTGAGTCGACGAGACGGCAGACGAGCCAGAAGTAGTCCTTACATCCGGGACCGTACGGCTCTTTGTCCGGAATAAACATATCTTCAGATTCTGAAAGTTTGGGCGCTCTCATAGCCTGAGCCACTTTTAGGAAACTCAGCAAAGAGTTCAACAGTTGAGGGATAAATATATGGCCGGTATTGCCGTCGGCTGTGAAGCCAAGACACAGGCGGTAAAAACCTGTACAGGCCTCTCGTCGAATGGCAGGATCAGGGTCATCCAGAACTAACCTCTTAAGTAACTGATCCAGGTTTTCTGATTGATAGAGAGAACTTCGTATTTGAGGATCAGAGAAAGCCCACGATATGAGGAATGTCATCGCGTGATGAACCACCTGAGCTCTACCCCAGAAGCCTGTATGATAGGTTTGATTGATATCCGAGCCCTTAGTGGTCGCCTCATTCAAAATAGTCAACAAAACTCTTAACATTGAGTCCACGTCTCTAATCATTAAAAGTAGTTTTGTGTTCAATTGAGGCACAAGTAGTTTATCGGTCGACCCTTTTCTCGAACGCTTTGCTTTTCGTACCATTTCTGTAATAATCATTGAGGTCTGAGTGGGAGAAGACATGTGTTGATCACTATTTGTCGCCGACTTCTCATCTTCTGATTTATCACTAGTTTTAGTATCACTTTTGGATGGAATCGGATTTACACCGAATTGATATATAAGTTGAAGAAGAGATGCCAAACAGTCCTGTTTCCACTCATTCCAGGAGTCGGCACCGTCTGTTCCCGATTGAAGAACTCCGGATCCAAAAATATCAAACAAATATTGAAGTCCTCCACAATCTATGAACTCTTGTGTCCAAACTTTGCTGTTCCGACGTAAAGATTCAACGATTTGACAGGAATACATCAACTTCTGTGGACTTGAGGGGGACAGTAGGGTATTGAACAGATCTGAAATGGGTTTGTGTGACGTTGAAGGAGTGGTTGTCTCTTCATTTGTATTAACGGTGGCCTTCTCTGCGTCGCCAACGTTTATAGAAATTGATTGGAAACACTCCAAGAGGTTCGGAGACGTCGGAAGCATTTGAATTATTTCCCAAACTCTTCGCGACAATACTTGTGCTTTGATATGATTTGAGGTCTTGAGTGCACCCAACTGTCCCATCAATGAGAATAACTGTTCGAAATTCTGCGGTTGTAATAAAAGAATGGATGGAATGCGCTCTTTTGGCGGTGGAGGGAGTGTTGAAGCGGGCTCTGAGTGGTCGCGGAATTTGCGAAAACTTCGAGCCATTCCTATCGACACAAACACTATTTGCATGTCTTTGAAGCCGACTTCAGCCAATTGTTTCTCATCGAAGTCATGAGTTATTTCTTGTCCTTTAAAGACATTAAATGTAAACAAAATACAGAATACATTTGTGACAAACCTTGAGTTAAGAGGCGAAGTGGACCATCACTTATGTTGATAGGATTGATATTGGAGAAGGGTGGCCTCTTCTCTATATTTGTCTCATACTTTTTAATAAGCGATTCCCACCAGTGCTGGATTTCAGCGCGAAGTTCGCCCACATAGTCATTGCTCTGCATTTCAAAGACAGTTCTGTCGGGAAGAGACGCCGGTTGACATGATATCCGTAATAAACAACCTGTCCTTTCACGGGGTCTATGACTTAATAACTCTGAGTCACCATTCAATTGCCAGCGCCTAAAGTTATAGGCATAACGACTGCGGAAACCCTCCAAATGAGTCTTAAGCAAAATGACTGCCCTTTGAATTATTGTCAAACTCTTCTCTTCGTTTTCTTTGAGACATTTGGAAGCGGTTTCCAAATAATCCATACATTGTTTTATAAATTCTTCTTCCTTTTGAAGTCGTGAAGAGTGCGGCTGAAGATTAATGTAATAAACATTCAAATGTCTGATTGCAGTCATGGAGACATCGGTATTGAGACACCGGAGCGCAATGTCCCACAACTGCTTGATTGCCGTCGAATCGATTGATTCATTAGATTTGTTGCTTGAGAGCAGACAACCGGACAGAGTCTGCAACAACTCTAATGCCATCATTGAAAATGTTTCCGGAGATAATTGGGGCAACTTTTCGGTTAAAATGTGAAGTAACATATCGAGGCCTAACCCGTGCTGTTCTCGAGACCGTACCTGACCTGTAGTCACAAATTTTGAATGTTTTAAATTTTAAGTGAAATAAGTTTAAGACTCACCTAAAAGCCAATTGAAGAGTTCATCAGCAGAGTCGGGATCAGTGGCCAGAGTTGACCAAAGAATATCAATCTGTTCCTGACTGAGACGGAAGTTGTCGGGAGAGCCGGCAGAGGAGAAGACAAAATTGAGAAAATTGAGTCGCGTTTGGATCTCTTCCGTATGTGAATACATATCATTACTGCTATTAATACTGACGTCCGAACGGTTCGAATCATTCGCCGATTGTTTACATTTCTTACGATTTTTGCAATAAATGATTAAATTAGAGAAAAAGTGTTTCAACATTTGCCGCTCTTTGTCCGCCCAAATCAGAATCTGGTGCGTATCCATTCCTCCGCGGTATTGCTGGAAAGACATTAGGAATTTGGGCAAAAGTCTGAGTGAAGTGTTGACCGATTGGTTTGTCGAGAGATTGTCTAAACATCCGTCGATGAACTTCATTCGTATTCGACGATCGGAAGACCAGCAAACTGTGTTCCAAAAGATCTTTTCCGTCTCGTGAGACAGACCTTCTGGTAACTGATGAATCATATCATCCTGAAGCAGATCCCAGAGTAAAGTCCTGCCCGGTTTACACACATTTTCAATTGAGAGGTCAACTAATTCCGGGTCATCCGAATCGATGCCTTTGGTTTTATCACAGCTTTTGTCAGCGGACAGACTATCGATTTCATCAGTTCCGGGCTTCAAATGTTGTTTAACGATCTGCTGTGCAATTGAGGCCAACTTATGTGCGGCCGACGGTCTCTGAGAATTGCGAGCATCCAAGTGATTGAGGAACGGTTTGTTTATATCAGTGTCTGAATCTTCCCCTTCAAAGTCATCCATATTCTTATCACTTAATCGGCTGTTCCGAGAACTGGGGCGCGAGTCTGCGTCACTCAAGTCATTATTTTTACTGCTGAGTCCTTCAGTCATTTTAACCAACTTTTCCATGACGTCAGGCGTCTGCGGTTCGGACGGAACTATTGGCTGTTCTGAGTCTTTGAGATCAGGTGAGACGGGAGGTGCTATCGACGACTTGTCTAATTGTTGATCACTTTTTAATTTAAAAGGGATTCTATCGGAAAACGTCAAATCTGTTGAAAAGAAATCAATCTGTGATTTACTGAACAGATTTGAGAGAAAACTCACTCATAAAAGAAGAGTCTTTTGTATCAAATTTGTGACAACTGTTATTGTCTTCAATATTTTGTGGATTACCGGTGAAGGCAGTGTCTCTATGAATGGCTGCCACAACATCTCTCACAGCTGAGGGTAAATCACTGGACGAGGAGTTGCTGTAATTGCCAACCAATGCCTGATGGAGACGAGCCGACCGAAGCTTCTCATCAGTGATGTCGGGAATAATGATCTCATCGTCTTCTGATTCAGAAGTGCCTTCAGAGCTGTCGTCGCTGTTGTTATTACTGCTATTATTACATAAACGAGATTTGTTTTTACGAAATACGGGATCAGAGGCTATAGGCTGAGTAACGTCGACATCATATTCTTCATCGTCTTCGTCATCATCGCTGTTGTCGACGGAACCACTGGAAGAACTCGAATCTCCGTTATGTCTATTCTTCTGACCAGAACCTGGAAGTATTGTGAATATAGGGGAACGGACTAAAGTTAAGTCCTCCAGCATTTTGACCGATTGTACGCTAGCGCTAAGCCCTGAATTGGATATGACATCCGAACCATTAGTCTGAGCCCATATGTATTTCAATAGCTGTGAGGCCAACACAAGTGTCTGTTCCGTATGTTCTTTGGGCTCTAAGTTCTTGAGCAGCCAATACAGATGTAAAACGGGTTTCATTTTGAGATTTTTGATGAGAGGCAACAGAATGTCCAACACTTGTCGGCCGCAGTGTTTCATCTGAGAGGAGGACCAAATCACGTCTATGTGTTCGATAGTGATCTGAGAGGCGACGAAATTCAAGACAATATGACTCTGTTTTATCACTTCCACGTGACTGTTGGGGCCAAATATGTGTTCAATAATACGGTTTTCGAGGACCCAATTCGCCAACTCTTCTCCCATTGAATCTGCGTTCGGATTAGACATGCCTTCAGTGAAAAACAAATCCATTTCTAATATGTTTCATAAACTAAAATGTAGAGCAGAGCCATTCAATCACCCAAAGAGGGCAAAATTATACAAATATAATCAAGAGTGTCATTTGCTAACTTAATGAAATTAAGCTTTCATTTATACTGAATAGTATTACTGAATTTTCTTTCATTTCTCTAAACTCAATGAGTACTAAAACCTTTGGGTGAATGGAGGCGTTATAGTTAAGTGGACAGACCTGAGGCCTCTGCCTGACAGAGCTCTGAATAAATGCTGATATAGTTATTGATTTGAGTGATTCCCGTCAAACGCATTGTAAGTGTGGATGACGTGAAGTACTTGAGGGCGAGAGTCAAGCCTTCCTTATCTGCACTACCATTCCTCAGATCGATGTGTTCTTTGACGACCGACCAAATGAATTCAAACATAGTTCTGTTGTTCATAATTCTGAGGTCTTTGTCGGGCACTCGACACAGATATTCAATGACATACGTTCGCAAAGAGACTAGTTTTTGGGTAATTATATTGGAGTTAATCCATGGCTTGAGATTAGCGATCACAGCAATCATGGCGTGTGCCAGAGATAGCACAAGTCGTTCAGGTCGGCCATTGGCGAAGCAGTCAACAAAGAGGTCGACGCCATCAGAATCACAAAAGTAGACTATATTCCGAAGCAGATACAGAGGTAACTCCATTTCTGTCACTTCACAGTAAGCCGTCATCAGCTGAACTTCTTTTGGCGACGGGTCATCCCCTCGGATACCACCCGAATGCTTTTGAGCCACATATAATGGGAACGTTATGTGAAATGCCTTCAAAATATCAATTCATAGATTAGTTTTGCTTTAAATACAATCACATGTTTGAACTCAAAATTGTAAGAAATCTAAGCAATCATTTGATAGACTTTCAAACATTAGATATAATTATTTTATAATACATTTTAAAACATTTATCATTGAATAAAATAATGGGACAGACCTTTGAGGCTAAATGCAAGAGCCTTTCCTTGTCTTCAGTGGACCAGTCGTCGAAATAACTGTCGACCACTTTATTGGTCTTCGTTTTGTCAGACAATTGATTGCAGTTTTTGTTTAAATCACTTTCTAATAGCGATTCGTTGTCTTCCGATGAATTCAAATCACTTTTAGTTTTATCCAAACTATTATCACAATTGGAGTCAGAATTGGAAGCGTTGTCTTCGCGTAAAGAAAACGATATAACTTTCAACAGATTGAGTGTCGTCTGAATTATCGACTGAACCAAAAGATTAAAGCGATTGAAGTTTCGCTGATCTTTGAAACAACAAATACAATGCCTTTCGGGAGAAGACAATCAATTAGACATCAAATCAAACAAAACATAATTTCATCGTTAGATTCAAATGAGAAGAAGTAAAACAAATGAATGAGAAGTGAGTCCTACCTCTGAGTCCATGAGTGGACATAATTTAAAATTAGGTTAATTTCAGTTTTTCCGATCAGTTCTTGTGATTTAAGGCTTTGTTTTGTATTTGATTTCAAATTAGTGTTTGAATTACTGTTTGAACTGTTGTTTGTCGTCTTGTTATTCGTGGAAATCGTGTCTTGGATTTCATCTGATATGAGGAGAAAAGAAGAAAATTTAAAAAATCAGTTGAAATCAAAAGCAAAAGAGTTTTGAAAAATTCATTTTTGTCTTACATTTTGAGATCAAATCAATCATTTCATTACAAATGTCACACATTTTTGTCTGATATTTATATCCTTTTATTCCATATATTAAACCATTTATTACTAAAACTCTTATTTCTATTAATTATTATTTAATTATTGAAATCCAAACACAAAACTAATTAAAAGAAACACATTTTGAGTCAATATAAACAGTGACTCTTCATTGAAGGCCTCACAACCACTCTCTCCCCACAACCCTCTCTTCTCCCTCTCACACAGTCTGTCCCTAACAATGTGAACCCTCTCCACTCTCTCCCAATCTCTCTCTCCCTCTCTTGTTGTCTAACAGTTTTGTGGGGAAATTCATCCAATGATTAAGTGTTGATGTCATCCAAAATAATTTATTTGTTCACAAACAACATTACTATTAATTTGTGGTAAAGTGTTGCAAATAGGTGCTTGCTCAATTTGCAAGTTCAAGTTTAAATCAGTTTATGGAAAATAACAATTGATTGACTCTATTGCGTCAAATCACTCGATTTATGGAATATTTTTAACCTTATGTTTAATTAAATGACTCACATATTATGTTGCTATTAGTCTACTCTTGTATATGTAGTTCTTAATTCATAAAATAAACTAGCCCATCTTATTTCTTGATTTAACCCTGTAAATATCATGAAATTGTTAATCGAAGAACTAATCTAGTTCAACCACATTATTTTGCCTTAGTTTTTAGCCGTCAAATAAATTGTTTCTTTTGCCAAACGATAGAGAATTTGAGAGAAAAATATAGTTTTTAAAAATAAACAGAATTTCAATATTCTTTGGAACATATTTTTAAGACTTAGAAAACAACTAAGAATATAAAAATAGCTCAAAATTTTAAAGTGATTGAAGTGTGTCTCAAGTTTTAAACTAAACAAAATTATTCTGTCAAAAGCTCATAAATCATCAAGGTTATTAAGAGCAAAATTACAGCAAAAGTGTACTTGTTCATTCTTATCAATTTACATGATCTAAGCATTAAGATTAACTAAAATAAATGCAGAAATAAAAGGGTGTGGGCTATCATTGTGGGCAAGGATGTTTTGAAACTCTATTATCAGTTGGAGATAAGTTTATCGATGTTTGCCTTCACTTTGACTATCAATGAAGAGGAATATCTTAAAAATAGGGAAAAAGGGGTTCTTCGCCAACATCTCTGAATATGAGGTTTGATTTGAAATGAATTTCTCAATTCAAAGATGAGAACAAGATTTGAGATAAGAGTTTTTGTGAGCGTATTATCTGTAGATAAGGAAATAGATAAGGTGTCAGAGCCATCACAAGCCATCATAAGCCATGTGCTCTACAATGAGATAACACTCCTTTGAGTATTGAACTCAATGTAAACAATCGACTATTTTTCGGTCCAAATACTCATCTAATGATTGAATATTGAAAGCAATTATGTATTAACTGAAGGAAAGAAATGTCATAAATACTAATAAATGATAATTAAAAGTGAAACCAATATCTGTTGGAAGTGTGTTATCAGTGAATCTAAAACTTAATTAAATGAAATGAATATCTGTTGTCGTAATCGAGTGAAACAAATCTACAAATTTGTGCTCAGATTTGATATCAATTTCCATTCCATAAGATATGATAAAAACAATAAATTTAATGCCATTTATGTTATATATTAGTCTTTTGGCGACGAATAAGACTAATGTTATTATCGATAAAATGTCTGATAAGACAGTCCTTTGAATTGAATGTTAAAAAGTTATTATTATTGAAATGAGAAAAGTCTTCAACATTTGACTCCTTATCTCAGATAAGACTGTATTTTAAGCTAAGAGTTGGCAAATGGCTGCAGATTTTGACGATAGTCAACGTCGACCACCACTCGGCTCTTCCACTTCCCTCTCCAACAAGTGTTTGCCTAATGAAGATAATAAGGAGTCTTCTCATGGAAACCATAGTTTCGATGATAAGAGCAATGATTCTGAAGACAGTGCATCAAAGACTGACTATTTGTTCCGGGAGTCACCGGACAAAACCAAGTTGAAGGACAATCCCAAACTCGGTTTGGGCTCCACCTGTGCCGACATTGCTTCTCAAGAATCTGATGTGTCTTCTAATGAGTTTAATGACTGTCCAATCGATACAAACGACTCATCAATTATGAGAGAATGCGTTAACTGTTCCGCACAGAAGACAAGTCAGTGGCGAACCAACGGTAGCGGACATTATCTCTGCAATGCTTGTGGTCTCTACAAGAAGTATAACGGAGAGGACAGACCGCCCGCCAGTATTGTCGTCAGTCGGAAGAAAAATGTGAATATTTTGTTACATTTATTTGATATGCAATAAGTTTATCGCAATTAATCAATGAATAGCTTTTAGAGTACACTTCAAACCATTCAATGAATACTTCCATCAAATATAACACAATCTCTATCATTGAATACTCGTTTCATACACTTTATCGAGAATCACCACATTATGCACAATACTTTATTATCCCCCCCCCAATGCCAATTATTATAAGTGCCCAGATGTTATTTGACTTTAGAGTGTTATAAATTATGTGGTGATCATTGATTGCCTTCATTACCACAATTCATAATCAAATCATTATTTGTTTTCCAATTCTTAGTGAATAAATTGAATGAATTAGAGTTAAGTATAATATTAATGAGAGTTTAATATAATTATTAGAGTTCAGTACCGAAGCAATGTTCGAACTGCGGAACCCTAACCTCCTCGATGTGGAGGCGGACGGCCAACAAACAGGTGGCGTGTAATGCGTGCGGACTTTATTATAAACTTTATGGCATTCAACGGCCCATCGAAATGAGGAAAGATATCGTTTATCCCCGAAACAGGTATTCAAAGCTTACATTGAATGGTCAACCCGTCACTATTGACCAACACAAGGATCAAGAGTTTGACGAGTCAACAGATTATAGCAATTCAATGCAAAAAACAAAGAAAGTCAGACGAAGAATGAAAACTAATTCGCGAGGAATGGTTCACAAAGAAGCAACTGATCAGAAGGTCATCGATTTGAGACAAAACGTAAGTTTCCATTACTTTTAGTTATCTCTAATAAGAAACTGATGAACAGATCCCTTCGTTGACTGAGCTGTCAATTGCGTTAAACCCGAAGCCGTCACCTCCTTGTGATTCATCTCCCGTTCCATTGCTATCATTCAACGAAAGTCATAAATCAATTGTCAATTGTTTCAAACAGTGCGCTAAATGTGGGGCAAAGACTTTGAGACAATTGGGCCCCTATTTAGACCACTATCTTTGCGAGGAATGTAGTATTCACTCGAAGTCAGTCGATATCGAAGATAATTCATTCGTCGATACAAATAATTTTGTGAAAAAAGTAAAATACTTATAAAATTATTTATGTTTTTTATTAATTGGTTTGTTTTTTGCTTAGAAAACTCGAGATATAGAGTGCAGTAACTGCGGAGTCACCAAATCGAGTGAATGGCGGCGAAACCCGTCCGGACAGCCGGTATGTAATGCTTGCGGACTATATTTTAAACTTCATCTGAAGAACCGACCGATTCATATGAGACGTGATTTCATTGCTCACCGAAAGCGAACGCCGGCTTCAAATTCATTGCATTTGAATGACGACCACTTCAGTAGTGTTTCCAATAATTATATTCATAATTCAATCGATTATACAATCAGTGATCAAACGAATAGCAATAATGGAGTCCTCTTCGAGACTGAGCCCCAAAACAGTGTCTCTTCAGCTAAAAAACGAAAACAAAGTAATCCTAAAAAGTTAGTCATTCCTGAGAATTATATTTAATATAATTTAAAATCACTTAAAAACACGTCTTTTATCCAAACCTTAAATCTATTCTTCAATTTTTATAAAACAATTTCTATATTTAATAATATATTTGATATTTAATAATATTTTACTTAAAAAACAAATTTTTGTCAAATATTTGTCGAATTAATTGAAAGCTTTTTTGTACGAAACAATTGAATTGTATTTAATTTTACTAAATTTGCGATCGATTTCACTATATTTCAGAATTATCCACAACTTTGTCAATAAATCAATTGTAAGTTGAATTCAGGAATTCTTAAAAGATGCAAATTCTAATGTGATTCAATTATGCTATACCAAGTACATTTTGTGACACTCTATTTAACTTTAATTTAATTATGAACTCAAGTCATCATTAAAGACAAGTATTCAAAATTGGAATCTTATTTAATCATAAATTAAAGAGAAAATAACTTAAAACACCACCAAGCTCAATTTATGAATTACTACAGGTTTATAATAAAACTAAAATTAGTAATTTTTATTAGTTTTTGTAATTTACATAAAAACAGATTAGAGTTAAAAGCAATTAATAACAGTTTAATAATTTATAAAAATATATTAAATATAATTTTCGATATTATTCTGATGACAGTTCTTATTCCAAACCAATTCAATGCTGATATTCTTGTCTCTCCACTCTTTGAATGATTTGTGCAAAAATCTATCAAAAGTCAAATCATTTAAAGCAAGTTTTAAAATATAGGTAAAACTATCCAGTTTATTCTTATTTGTTTGATCTTTCTTAGTTGGTAGTGAATTAGTGTGGGTCAAAGTTATACCTTATTGTGCAGTAAAGCATAACAGAATAGAGAATCCACGAGAATATAGTGATTGTCCACAAACTATAGATCAATGATTTGAAAGCATTTTCATCTGAATATCGGACTAAAGAGGACAAAATGGTGGCAGTGATTATCAAAGGCGTTGATATCATCATAAGGACTGATATCAATAATTCGACCGTAAATTCTTTGGACGCCACAACTTCTTTGATCCACTGAATCAAAAACAATAAATTCTTTTAAGTAATAAAATAAGAATTTAATCTCAAATAGAGATAAGAGATAAACAAATTTAGTAAACCTTCAGAACTGAGGGATATTTTTTACGACAACTATAATTGAAACCACAGATATCACAACTGCTGGTCGATGTGAGTGACGCCCACTTCTGCAAACAGTGTTGGTGGACATTAGCCATACTGCCCATACAGTTGCATGGTGATATTAGATCCGGCGATTCTGTCTCTGATGAATCATTTTGATGGCATATTCGGCAAAATATCGAATCTTTGCTACTATTGCTTGAGTTTGACGCACAGGTCTTAAGTGATTGGATGGATATCGTTGATATGACATCAATATCTTCGTTGTCTTCACTAAACTTTGAGATATCACTTGAATTATCCATTTTTAATAAACAGTTAATGTAATTGAATGTCAAAATTTATAACAATATTTTACTTCAAACGAAAGAAACAAAACTCGGATTCAATTATAGTTTCGTTGGTTTTTGTAATTTAATCTCATTTTGAATATTAATTCTAACTAGCGTTTCAAATCTTGAAGGATTCAGAATCCCCTCCCTTCCCTTACTTCCAAATTCATATCCCTTCCCTTCCCCAATCCCTTAGGGGATTCCATGAGGGATTCCCTCAAAATCCCTTCACTCCCTT
>JAQIWF010000538.1:0-17827 GCA_034694965.1 Ceratozetes gracilis
ACTTGCATATAGTTTAATGTGATGTATAGTAAAAGGGGAATAATTTATTGGTTTAAAGTTTGCATAAAGACGATTTAGGCAGATACCTTTGATTAATGCCAGACTGTAGAGTCTTAGACGTTGTTAGACTATATAAATGTCTTAAGTGTTTTTAACATTTTTTATGTTACTTTCATTGGTATTTAAGGGTTCGCTTAGTATTGCAAATGATATTGCTCAATTAATTAAAATGAACATGCAAATTGCAAACTATCATTTAATATTTATCATAAATTGGTGTTTTTATCTACATGCAAAAATTTTAATTATTACGTAAAATAATGAATTTTTTTCAAACATTTTTTTATGAATTTGAAATTTTTAAAATCCTAATTTTGAAGTTGTTTTATTTTAGGGGTGGGGTTGTAAGGGCTATTACTTCTCCCTTGTTAATCCCAGTTATCAATCATGATTATAAAGCATTATTTAATATTAATCATGAATTGATATCTTTATTTATATGTTAAAATTAATATTTATGGTCTTACTCAAACACACACTTTTTGTATATACATTTATTTTGATTATATATTATTACTTTTGATGACATACTACATTTTTAAATTAATTTTTCATTCATTATTAGTCATATGAAAACTAAAAAGTTATATATTTTTATTTGTCTTTTACTTTTTATGGTAAAAGTTCAAATAAAATATTTGTAAATCTAGCACAAACAATTTATAAATAAACATTTAAATACTTTACCCAATGTGTTTACTTTGTTAGAAAAGGATTTTTTCTAAAATTAAATTTAAAATCTCTTGATTTAAATTTTGCAATAATCTCCTGAATTCCAAAATTCAATTTTTTAAAAATCCTCCTTAAACTTCCTCTATTTTAAAGTCGTGATCCTTGTTGGATGCTACTTGTAATGAACTTTGTCAATTACAAACTGTCATTTAATATGTATAATGAAATTCTATATTTATTTATATATTAAAATTACTATTTTAAAAGTAATTTATCTAGTTAATTTGTCATATAAAATGATAATCAAAAGTTTATACTCATTTTTGCCTTATTGGCCAAATTACCGCCAATTCGTCTTCGGGCAACAACCCCGATAAGCAATTGAAGGTTTAAACCTGGTCATTTTATCCACTTTTATTTAAATGAACATTCTTATTTACACACTAGCTATTAGTATAAATCATTTCGGAAGGACTTGGCCACTCGTGTTCTATATAACTGGCCACATTTGGTATTACGGAATTTTACCGTTTATTGTGTGACATGGTTAAATTGGGTAATTTAATAATACTGGAAATCTATAAATATTAAATTTCAAAAATAATGTTTTGGTAAATATCATCATGACCAAAGTATTTAATCTCAGAGTAAAAATATTCTGCATCGACTCAAAACTTTTGTCGCACCAATTAATGTCAGAATTTATAGAATTTGTCATAACTCTAAAGAATATTTTTATATTTAAAATTTTCTTTTACACAATTGATCCTAGTTGTATGTACCTGCGCATATATAAGAATTGATAATATATCTTGATCAATTTTATACATAACCATGATTATTTTATGGCTCAAAACATTTGTCTTCGAGTGTAAGACTAACATGTTTATTACAAACTGTCATTTAATATACACTACAAGAAAAAAATAAGTTGACAAGCAAAAAAATTGATAAATTTTAAATTAAAACTTTTATAAATCTATTGTTTCTGCTCACAATTTTATTAGCTAGGTACTATTGAATAGGGTATTTATCAGGCTTCAAATTGATATAATAATATTCAGTATCGAATTGAAGGGTTAGCTACAGCAGATGAAAAACCTAACCTAAGTCTGAAAATAATAGGGAAAAAATTAAATTTACAAATACTTAGCGCGTGAATAGTATTAACATTTGGAACTCCTCATGGTGATTATCATGTTCAACCATTAGATATGTCACCAAGGATTATATAATGGCAGAAAAATTGAAACATTTTGAAAATTAGTAGCCTGTACAACCGTCCATACAATACATTGAAAATACACAGTCGTATCAGGAAAGTAGCACACCATAGCGCACAGGGTAAGAATCTTTTTAATAATTTGCGTTTATTAAAAAGCTTTCATATTATGTATTTATATTAAATTATGAAAAATAGATATCTTATACAACTCGTTAACTTGTAGACCAAGAAACTTTTCCAATTGAAGTAAAGTTCAACTCCCATTGAAATAACATGGAGTTCCAATAACATGCAAATAAATGTTATTACCTTGTCTACTTTTTGAAGGCCTGCAAATGTTTTCAAGATAATATGGTTTTTTATAAATTAAAATGCACATATTTATTACAAACTGCCATTTAATATATATTATGAATTCCGATCTTTATTTAAAGATAAAAATTATTATCTTTGGTAACGCACGTTTTGGAAAAGGAATTTTTCTTAATGTTTTTCATGTTATTTTTATTAAAATTTATCTGTTAAGGTAACACTACACATTTATAAGTGATATAGAATTTTTAATACTTAATTTGTTCAATATTTTTGTTTTCCTGGATGCATTTATACCATGAAGTAAAATATTTTTTGTATGAAATTAAAATCACTTGAATGCCTTTGGGCAACCAAGATTAATAAGCTTAGATATTTTTAGAATTTTTAAATCTTAAAGTTTGGGTTGTTTGGGCTATACTTTCCTATTTATCCATGTTATCTTATAAACTGTTATTTAATATTAATTATGAATTTCTATGTTTATTTAGACGTAAAAGATTTTATTATTGGGGTACCAATTAAAATAAGTTTCTTTTTACAAAACTAATCATGTAAATTTCATGACTTTTTATCAATTTTAAAAGTTAAACCCTTTTTAAAATTAATTTAAAATTTGATAAAAAGAAGTCAAAGTTTTTTTGGATTTAATATATGGTTGATATTTTGTTTTTTATAGTCATTTTAATCAAGATTACTTTTTTCCATCTAAAGAATTTCCATGAAATTTTAATTAAATGAAATTTATATACAGTCTATATCGCTTATAAGTAAACGCCTATTGCCAAGCAAATTAATTACTTATAGCAGATATTTACTTATAACCGGCTACTTTGGCATGAAAATCCTTTTGAAAGTGTTTTAAAATGAGTTAATTTATATCAGAGATAATTTATAAGCGATTTACTTATAAGCAATATAGACTGTATAATCTCTCTCAATTGATATGAACATATTAATTGCAAACTGTCATTTAAAATTTATCATAAATTTATATCCAGATTTAAATTGTAAATTTACTACTGATGGATTTGTATATAAACACTCTCTTTTCCAACTTATTAACAAGATACTATCGTAGACATTGATTTTCTTGCATTCCCGGCCATTTGATAACCAAGTGAGTGATAAAATTGAATTTTGAATATTTGCCATCCAATTTATAATAAACATGGTTAATTACAAACTTTCATTTAATATTTATCGTGATTTTCTATGTGACATTTGTTATATTTGGAATCCAATTAACCCACCTTATTTTTATTACTATTTATAACAGAGATGGCCAAGGGGGGGGTTAACCCTAAACCCCCCTGTCGGCAAAAATTTTGGTTTCCCCCCTGTCAAAAATCTGAGAATTTAACACTATAGGTATACCCCCCCCCCTGCCGTGCAAAGCGAGGCAAGAAATTTTTTCCGAACGAAGCGAGGCGGCAAATTTTTTGGGTTTTTGGTTAAAAATCTTGGATTTTTCCTCTAAAATTTGAATTTATCCCCCAAAAATGACCTTTTCCTTTCATAAATTAGGGATTTTGCCCCCAAAAATGACGTTTTCTCCCCAAAAATAGACTTTTTTTGAAAAATTTTTCAAATTTTTTTTGTTTTTTCCTCAAAATCTCGAAAAATTGTGAGCTTTGGTCGACCCCCTCCCTGACCCCCCTAGTTTTTGAGCTAAAATTTTCCCTAATCCCTCCTCCCTGACCCCCCCTGGAGCCTCGGACCTTGGCCATTCCTGATTAATAATATTATTTACTCCAAGTTATAATATAACTTATGACCAAACTCGGTCAATTTAAGCGAGAGAATTTACTGCGGATATGATCTTTGGAAAACTTTGAGTCAAAAGCCAATAGGTCTACTTATACACTTTATAATTTTATTAAAATTTTTCGAGATTTTAGACAAAATTTCTAAAAAAAATCTGCACAAGGTCGGCCGAATTTAGAAATGCAGGGTCTAGATAATAAATTTTTTTCTGAAAAATTCTAAAGGAATCTAGCTAGACTGACCAGATGACCCGCTTTGGGCTGGATTGTCCAGGTTTAGAGGGGCTTGTCCCGGATCCAGTTCACTGGTTGGGCTGGACGTACAGATGTCCAGCTTCAATATTATACTGGATTTTTCCTGAAAATTTAACAATAGGTTTAAAAGAAATAGAATTTTAAATAAAAGCCTGGACTTTATATTTTAAAATATCCTTATAAGTTAATGCTTTCTGGATTTGGACAGCATTGCAGTAAAGAATAGTAAAGAATCAAATTTATTCTCAGAAACAAAAAGAAAGTTATTATTTTTACCTTAAGTACTTTTTACGCAGTCCAGGTCAAATCCAGCTTTGATTAATCAATTTTCCTATATTGTCCAGCCTTCTCAAAAATAAATCTGGTCAGCCTAAATCTAGCGGTATACGCAGAAACTCATCGGGTTTGCATTAAAATTTTTCGAGATAAAATAATTAATTTAAATGCACATGTTAATTAAAAACTGCAATTTATTATATATCCTAAATTCCAAGCTTTATTTACAAATAAAAATTATAATTATTGGAATCTGAAAAAGCGATTCAATTTTTAAAACATTTACCATTTTATTAAAAAATTTATTAAGATGAAATAAAATTTTTCATACTTCATTTTTTCAATTTTTAAAAAATAATTATTTAGAACGTTATGTCATAAAAGTAGCAAGATGGTACATAAATTAACTTTTTGGTTATGAAGTTGTCATAAAAATTGATTAGTAACAGGTTGACAATATATTGATTATTTTAAAGATGTCCAAGGGGCAGGGGTTACACCATAGCACCCAATTAATAATTTTTTTGGGACCTTTTATTCAAATTAAACGATAATTTAATATTACAAGAATCTCACCTGTTCATGATGGTTTTTAAGGTTTTACACTAAATTATAATTTTTAATACAAATCCGATTAGTAAAAGTAATTTACCTAAGACCCTAGCGTGACCATTTAAATTTACAAACATTTCCAATTTTTAATAAATAATTATTAATTATCAAAGAAAGTAACATGGTCTATGATTGGAAAAAAGATCTAGTTGTAGCGCGCATTTTATACAAGATATGAACAGATTTAGGGCAAAGTCTTTTCAAATTTGCTTCTTGAATCTACCCCATTTAAACATAGACCTTCGTTGAATGTTGCTTATAATGTATGAGCATGCTTATTAGCATTGTCAATTAAAAACTGTTATACATAATATGTATCATAAAATTCTATTTTTATTTACAATTAATATTCATGGGGGTAAATCAAAAAAGTATCATATTTTTTTTGCCTTATTTATGTATTTATTCTTTTGGTGATCTTACAGGTTTTAAATAAGTTTGAAATATTTGGAGTATTTAAATAATTCCAGTAATGGACAAGGTTAGTCGAATTTAGAGGAGGAGGTCTAAATAAAAGTATAATGTGGAACTATTCTAAAAAATTAAAAAGAATCGAAGGTATATACCCAAAAACTCATTGGGGTAGAATTGTAATTGACCAAGGTTTTATTTATTAATTTATTCAATACAAGAAATTTTATTTCTTAGTTTCAAATTATTTTAACTTGCATAATTAAGCTATTTTTAATAAATTAACAGATCCAATTTATCTAAAAATTTATTTAATAACGGTATACAAATTTTTTTGGGTTTTTGCCGGAATTAACAATCATGGTAAGCCTACACATTTTACAATAAGTTTTCAGACTATATTCTTTATTTCAATTCATGGAAATTGGTTCGTTTATAATGATTTAATTGGTACTAATAACATTTAATGATTCTAGTTTAATGCAAATGAAATAATAAAACTGCGATAGCCTAAAATAGAAATTATTTATTTAATATTTTTGCTCATAATATCCAAAGAAGTTTCCCACCCCAATTCCTAAAGGTGTATTTATGCTAGACCCTCTTGGCCATTCTTGATGAAAATTAGCATTTTTAATTACAAACTGTCATATAAAATTTTTCATGAATTCCCATCCTGATTTAAAAGGAAAATTAATAATTTATACTCAAACAAACACGCAAATCTTTCAAAAATTTCCTCGATATTTCTTATACATTTTGAAATAAATTAGAAATTTTATGACCGCGATTCTTTAATTTTCTTGCCTTCCTATTTGAAGTTTATTTAGATAATCATTATTACAAAAGAATCTTTGTAATTCAATTAATAATGAACATTGTCAATTACAAACTGTCATTAAATATTTATCACGATTTTATATGGTAATTTATTTGTTACAATTGATATTTATGGAATTCAATTCGCACTAGTTATTTTGCATAATCTATCATGTAACGTACATAATTAATTATAAATCAAGGATGACCAGGCAATATCAATTTATTTTAATAAGCGGAAGAATCGATTGTGCAGTTTTTTTTATAGAAAAAATTTAGATCAACGTATAAAGCTAAATTATCGGTTCGGTGATAGAGTGTTTCCAAACAATATGACCCAACACATTTTAACTAAAAAATTTAATATTCAGAATTAAACTTATTTTAATTTCAAAATTAACAGGTGTAAAATTGAAATTATTTATTCAATATTTTGTTCAATATATCCTGGATATTTAAAAAAAAAAGAATTTTTAATGAATTATAATCAATTGAATTTAAACAAAAATTATTATTAATGGCCGATAATCACAATTCTTTTTCCATACAGTTATTATAATATTTATTTATTATAGTGACTCTACAATATTTAACAATTAAAATCTTTAATTCTTGGATCACTTGATAACCTCGATAATTGCATGGGAGTAGGCTCATTCATCATGATTTAAAGAGAACCATTAAAATTTAATGATTATAGCTTAATGCTATTAAATGAAAAAATAAAACTGAGGTAGTTTAAAATAAAATTTATGGGATTAAATAGAAACAGTGTATTTTTCAAACACTTATTAAAATAGCATTGATAAAAATTTTGATCATTGCCATGTGAAATTTTGCAAAAATAAGTTATTTTAACAGAACCTGTAATTTATTATTTATTAATAAATTCTATCTTTATTTTAAACATAAAAATTATTATTAATGGCCGTCAATCAACAAACGAATTTTTTAAACACTTATTAAAATAATTTATCAATTATGGTTACCATACACATTTTACCATAAATTTTCAGATTGTAATTCTTTAATTATTATGAAATTATAGCCATTTAATAACCAGAAGTTAAGTAAATATGGTTATTGCATTCAAATTCAGTAAACGCGATCATGCTATTTATTTTAATTTTTATGATAAAAGTTTTAAATAATCATTTTCTAAAAATAAACTAGCAGCAATAATTAATATACAGAATTCTAAAATGTCAAAGAATTACCTAATAAAACCACTGACCTTTTTCATCACTATTTGATTTTTCATTCTACATGTGAAAATTATTAATTATGAAAAAATCTTAAGTTAATTTTCTAAACATTTATCATGTCACTTTCATTCAAGGTCACCATATGATATCCCCTAAAGACTTATACCTAAATACCTCCTGATCTTCGCGAAGACAAATCATTTACAAGCATTAGGAATGACTAGGTTTAGCCAATAATTTTCTTAATTAATTTTCGCCCCCCCCCCCTTTCCTGATGTTCGAGTTTGGTGACGCATGATTTTGCTGCACACATTAAAAATAAACATGTTAAGTACAAACTGCCATTTAATATTTATCATTGATTTTGGTATTTATTAATATTTGAAAATTATTAATTATTGGCTACAAAACACACCCACGATCTTTTCAAACCCCTTTTTAATATATTTTTAAATCCTTAGATTCGGGTCGTTCTAGGTATACCAGATGTTATTCGATTTTTGTATAGTATGCTAATAGATTTAATTGCTTGAAATAAAATTTATAAATGACAATTTACTCACTTTTACAATACCATGTGGTTTTTTCTAATATTCCTAAAAAGCATACCTATTGAGTTTTTACTATCACCAGATCCTCATCCTTATCCGCCAGATTTTCGACCAATCTATTTAAAAAACCCTCCCCTGGTCAAAGCTTTCTTTAAAAACTCTTATCAAACCATGATTAAATGAACATTGTTATATACAAACTGTCATTTTATATTTATAATAAATTCTTATCATTATTTATAAGTGAGAATTAATGTTTATGGTTGTTTATGGAGACTGCATTCTATTTATCATGTTTATTTTATTGATAATAAACAGTTCTAAAAAATTAAAAATTATAAACCTGATAAAATTTAACAATAATATCCTGAAATTTCTCAAAATTATCCCTTGAACCTACCCTATTCTGAAACTTATCGAATGCTGCTAATGAACAATGTCAATTACAAACCGTGATTTAAAATTTATTTTTAGTTTAAACAATTTTTATTGGGAAAAGCAAGCCAAAGTATTTAACTAACAGTTTTCATGTTACTTTCATTGATAATTATTAACTTTTGCCACTCTAAACATTATAAAATAAATTAAAAGTTTTAGGGTTGTAATTTTTTACTTTTCCTGCATTTTTTGATAATCAAAAATTTAAATAATCTTGTTTGTTAAAGTTTCCTAAAATTATTTATTAAAAAAACGGAAGCATCAAGTTCTCTTTAATATAACTGATTACCATATATAAATCTTAAATTGAATTTGGTTTGCTACACATGAAAAGTTTTTAATTATTTGTCACTTAATTAAAATGTACTTGGTTCTTAGAAGCTGTAATTCAATATTTACAATGAAATGCTATTTTTATTTCTATGTAAAAATTTTTATCAATGGGAGCGAGAAAGGATCAAGGTTGTTTTTACAACGACTTTAACGTCATGTTACTTTAATTATAAAGTATTCTAAACAAATTTTGGAAAAAGGTTGGAAGTCATTTTTGCCTCGATTAAAAATTTTTGACTGATCTTACATATTTTAAAACATATTATAAATTTTCAGACTGTAATTATTTAATTTTAATGCATTCGAAGTCAACAATTTACGGTTAGCTCAATAACTTTTGTGTTTTACATGATAAAAATTCTGATTATTTTTTAAAATTAAACAAAAAGCAATCATTATTTCAGAAAATAGTTATTTATGTATCATACTTTCTTATGAAGAAATTCTCCTAAATACCCCCAAGAATTTAAAATTACAATTATGGATAAATACTCTGTTTGTCAGGGTTTTTAGCCCCAGGAAATAGCATTTCTTAAATTGCTCCTGTGAGTTTTAAAATGAATAGCTTCCACAGATTATTGGGAAATCATTCATTAAAATAAAAACAATTAGTATTAATGTAAAAGCTACAAGCACGTATTATACTGGTTTGTTGGAATCTTGACAATTACAAACTGTAATTTAATATTTATAATAGATTTCTATTTTTATATTTATTAGTAAACTATTTTTTATTGAACTGACATATTGTGTGTTTTTTCTAAAGCGTATCATGTTATTTTAATTAATAATTACTAATTTTTGTCAGTTTACACAAATTAAAATAAATTAGAAATTTTAGAATTGTAATTCTTTATTTTTCATACAATCCAGGCCATTTAAATATTTTAAATTAACTTGTTTAATTTATTTTTAATAATGAAAGCGATACATTTAGATTTAACATTAAGATTGAAACATGAAATTGCCAAGTAGGCTTATTATCACATATGCTCAAAAGAAATAGGGTCTTAAATATGTAGCTTGTTATTTTTGCTACACATGAAGCAAATCCTAGTGATTCATGGAACTTTTAAGTCAGAAAGAAAGATTAGCTTTCAAAATCTTACATATAAAACATGCATCAATGAACTTGATTTTGATAGAGTAATATTTTAACTGTTTTACATGTAAAATTTTGAAAGCTAATCTTTCTTTTTGACTTTTAAATGGCCAGTTTCGGTACTTAGAGTGGTCATTTGCCGATAAAACTATCTTGTTCAGTTTAAAAAGCAGAAAATGATAATGCTAAATAAGATAGAATTCTAGAATCATCGGTTCACAATGTTTGCGTCCTAATATTTTGCAATGATTTTCTGAACTCTTGAACCGATTTTTTTTAAATTTCTATTTGAACCTACTTCATTCTTACCATCGTTGAATGCTGCCTTTAATAAGCATTGTCAATTACAAATTGTTATTTAATATGTGTCATGAAATCTTTTATTTATTTATAAGATAATATAATTATTTTTGGATAGAAACACTTAATTTCTTTTTCAAAAACATTTTTCATGGTTTATATGCTAAATAGGATTTATTTTTTTTAAATTTAGGTAGTGTAATTTGTTCAATACCTTGTTCTGAGCTTATATATGGTAAAGTTTTTATTATTTTCCTATACATAATTGAAATATCGCATTAAATACTTATTAAATACTTTTTAAATACTTATCATCTGAGTTGCATATGGTGGACATGAAAGTGGACATCTATCCACGTTAAGTATACTATGAAACTGAATTTTGTATGTCTGAATGTTAGAGTCTGCAAGATTTGCTTGATGACTAGCATAAATAACAAGCTACATATTTTAAACCCTATTTCGTTTAAGCATCTCTGCTTATCATGTTAAATTATGGCACTCAAAAAAATCAATAATACTCATAATATCATAAAAATCTTAAGAGTTTGGACTATGTTAGCATTGAAGCTTAGTGCATATAAGCCTGCAATTCAAAGTATAAACTTAGACGAACACAACTATAATTTTTGCCTTACTTATGAATATTTGCTTGGTGATCTAATATGTTTAGTTATAGTCTTTGTTAGAAGGTGCTTTATTTATAATTTATGAGAAATAACTATGAAAAATACATAGGGCCATCAATTCGACATCTCCCTTATACTTATATACAAACAACAAGTTAATATTTCTTAAGCTTTGATATCTAGTAAACAGGTTTTCAATTT
Organism: Ceratozetes gracilis; assembly: GCA_034694965.1. Classification (NCBI taxonomy): domain Eukaryota; kingdom Metazoa; phylum Arthropoda; class Arachnida; order Sarcoptiformes; family Ceratozetidae; genus Ceratozetes; species Ceratozetes gracilis. Next base: position 11,168 of record JAQIWF010000538.1, read on the forward strand.
ATTTACTTTATTCTTAATTCAATTTATTTGAATTAATGAAAAATTATTTCTAAAAATTATTTCAATAGAAGTATTAATCGGAAATAAAATTAAAATTCATTTGTGATAATCATTAAGTGATTAACAAAAAAGATCTTGTTTTTAATGATAAGATATTTAAATATTCCCCACTAAATTAAAATGAACTTGCCAATTACAAATCAATCTGTTATAATACAATTGATATATGATAATTATGATGACCGTGAACATTTTAAAATACATTAGAAATTTGATTATAAGATTAAATTATAAATATTTTTACTACAAAATTAAAATGAACATGTTAATTACAAACTGTCATATAATATCAATCATAAATTCCTATATTTATTTATATGTAAGAATAAATGTTTATTGGAGAAATAGGACATAACCTTATTTTTGACGAAGATTTAACATGTAACTTTCATTCAGAGTTGGCTATATCGGAATTTATTTTCGGATACCCCTAAAGACAGAAATTTTCCTAACTACCTCTAAGCATCGCGTTAACTTTAATATTAATCCCATGGACAAACACTAAAAATGTCTAGATTATTAATACTCAGGATATTTTTTTAAATTACTCAATCTCCTTCTTTCATTTTTTTGAAAAAACGTCATTTCTGGGAAAAAAAATTTAGATTTTTGAAAAATCTTAAAATTTATCACCTCACTTCATTCAACAGGATGTATTTTCTACATTTTGTCAAAAAACCACTCCTTGCGCATGACTGCTGAAGCACCCTATTAATATTCACATGTTAATTACAAACTGTCATTTAATATATGTCGTGAATACCTAGTTTAATTATCAAATAAAAGTTATCATTTGTTGATCTGTTGTGGATGAATGTTTTTTCAAAACATTTATTATGTCATTTTCATTAAAAATTATCTGGTAAAATCAATCAGCATGTTATAAAGTGAAATAGAATTTTTCAAACTTTATTTCTTTAATTTTTATATTTTCCTGGTTACTTTTATACCAAGAAGTAAGAAATTTCCGTGAAATTTTTATGATAAATTTCTCCTTAATTATTTTTAAAATTAATCTAGTATTAATAATTTAAAGATAAACATTCCAGGTTTCTTTTTAAATTTTACCAATTCGGGAGTCTTAAAACCCTTTTTGAATTCTGCTTATAATTACGTAATTATCACAAATGAATCTCAATTTTAATGTTAAAATTGGATATTTGCTACTCATATACTCTAATGATGAACAATGTCAATTATAAACTGTTATTCAATATTTATCCTAATTTTCTATCCTATTTTATTTGTGATAATTAATATCTTAGGATTTTAGGTAACCCTTTGTTATTTTACAACAATTTCTATGTAATTTACATGCAATTTCTATGTAATTCTATGTATATTGGACTAAGGGCCAACTAAACAAATTGATTTTGTAGGATAATTAATAATTATTAATTATCCAAAATTTTAGGAAAAAGCCATTGAGGAAAGTAATATCCAAAATACCCTAAGTCTTTTTCAACAATTTTTATGTTACTTTCATTGAGAATTATAGGGTCGATTAGTATTGCAACTGATTTTACTAAATCGATTAAAATAAGCATGTTAATTGCAAACTGTTATTTAATATTTATCATGAATTTGTGTTTTTATTTACCTGCAAAAATCTTTATTATTGGACTGAAAAATTTAATCAATTTTTTAAAAACCTTTTTATGTATTTGATAATATCCTAAGTTTGGGATTGTTTTATTTTAGGGGTGGGGTTCTAAGGGCTATTACTTCTCCCTTGTTAATCCCAATTATCAATCATATTTATAAATAATAGCTTATAAACTGTAATTTAATATTTATAATGAATTGCTATCTTTATTAATTTATTAAAAATAATATTTATGGCCTGAATCCATCTTCAACTTTTTACATTCTGTATTATTTTGCATTGATAGTCATTTGAAAACCAAAAATATTATATTTTAATCTTACTTTTTATAATAAAAGTTCAAATTATTTTTAAAATAAATCTAGCACAAACAATTTATAAATAAACATTCCTACCTTATTTGAAGTTCGGATCCTTGTTGAATGCTGCCCATAATTAACATTGTGAATTACAAACAGTTATTTAATACAGTATAATTACCTAGTTGTTATTTCCAAGATAGACCAAAATTATCTAACAATAGGGGAATCTAACATCTTGGAAACAATTTTAGCATTATGTCTGTGGGGAAGTGTCGTAAGGTTATCTAAAATTATCTAACAATAAAGAGATCTAACAGTAGGGGCATCAACAACTGAGGAATTATACTGTATGTGTCGTGAAATTCTATATTTATTTATAAGTTAACAGGGGGATGATTATATCTGTAATGTTACTAAAAATGAAAGGGGTATTTGCATTGACCTACTGGGTAGCTCATAAGTAGGTTATTTTTTGAAAATTGAATTTCTTGAAAACAAATAAATGTATTTTATTTTAATAAACGGAATTTCGAGAGTAATAGTATAGGATTTTGTTTTCTGGAAAAATTTCAAAAATATGTTGGGTAGATTATCTATAATGAATAAACTAATAAAATCACAAAAATTGCCATAGTATTTTATTAAAAATGCCTATAATAAAATTTTTACCATTTTTAATGATATCTAAAGAATTCTTATCTGGTCTTTACTGAAAATTAATTGTCACACTATTTAACGCCAAGATATTTAAAAGTTAAATTATGTAAAATTTAAAATATTTTTCCAGAAAAAATCATTTATTGAATTTTAAACTTTTTGCACCACAAATGGTCATTTAGTGATTAAGTGTGATTTAAAATTAAAAAAATATTAATAAAATTTAATAGAATAAAATTAAAGCAGTTTAATAAAAAAATTACATAATTACTAAAATTTACTAGAATAGTTTAATTTTAGTATAAAATTTGAAATATATACACTAAAACAAGCCATAATATAAACTTTAGAATAATTTATAGTTAAAATTTTCATCCCATATTTAGTAAATAGCAAATACAAATAAATGGATAATTTTGAAAAATTTTGTTTAAATATTGTAAAGAATTTTAAAAATTAACTACCAATATTATGAACTTCTAATTAATAAAAGATAAAATCCTATACTTTTATCTTTGATTCATATTTTATTTGATTAAGCTAACCTTCTTAGTTTTCGAGATATTCAAGTTTCAAAAAATAACCTACTTATGAGCTACGGTGTACTTTGCGCACCCCTGTTAAATGGGAAACACTCAATTAAAATACAAATGTTAAATACAAACTGCCATTTAATAAATATCATAAATTCTTACCTTTATTAACAAGTAAAAATTATTATTTGTGGAGTCGTAATAAACAGCTGTTTTTTAAAACATTTATCATGTTAATTTTATAAAAAATTATCTGGTAAGGTTAATCGAAATATTTTAAAGTGAAATAAAGTTTTTCAAACTTTATTTCTTCAATTTTCATGTTATTTTAAATACTTGTATACCAAAAAGTAAAACATTACTATGTAAAGTTATTTTATCAATTATAATTTTTATGATGAGTTTAAATTCTTAAAAAATAGCAGAAATAATTTATTGGGATAAAAATTCGCCGCTTAGAACGAAGTGTCATTGCAATGAGTAAAATAGTTGTGGAGGTGAGATATATCTCTTAACCATCTCTTGTATTAATGGTTTAACCCTACTTATTTTAAACTTAACAAACAATTATACGGAAAAATACGGAAAACGGAAAACGGAAAAAGTGTATGTTAATTAATAAACGATGGAGAATGTTTTTTTTTAAATATTTGGTTAATTAATTAAAAAAAACATTGACAATTTTCATTCAAACAATAAACTGTCATTTAATATTTATTATAAAATCCTATATTTATTTATATGTGTAAGCTTGTGTTTATTGGAAATAAGTGCTAAATAAGTAATTTTTTTTCTAGCGTTTATCATGTTACTTACATTCATAATTATTAATTTTTGTTACTCTACACTTTATTAAATATATAAAAATTATCTCGGCTATTTGATAACCAAAAAGTAAAATATTTGAAACAAACTAGCTTAATATTTTTTTTATGGTGAAAACCTAAACACATATTTTTAAAATTCACATTGCTGAAAATATTTACAATTATAATTAAGATCAGAGATGGCCAAGGGTGGGTCAGCCCTAAACCCCCCCTGTAGGCGAAAATTTTAATTCCCCTCCCCTGTCAGAAATCTGAGAATTTAGCATTAAAGGTAAACCCCCCCCCCTGCCGAGCGAAGCGAGGCGGCAAATTTTTTAGGTTTTTAGTTAAAAATCTTGGATTTTTCCCCTTAAATTTGGGATTTTCCCCCTAAAATGACGTCTTTCCCCGTTTTTCATAGTTGAATTTATAAGAATTTTAAATTTATTATAAATCCCAATAAATTAATTGAAGTAGCGAATTCATTTTACCAAGCTGATTTTTTCAAATGAATCTTGATTTGAATAAATCGAATTTTGAACATTTGTCGTATAATTAAAATGTACTTGTTTATCACAAACTGTAATTCAATATTTATTTCAAACTTTTATCTTTATTTATAAGTGAAAAATGTTACTTATGGATTACTGATAAACTTTACTTCCTTTTCCAACTACTCATGATAATTATCAACTATGGTTACAAAAACTTAGAAAAAGCTCATTTTTGCTTTTGCTGTGTAATTTTCAAACTGTAATTCTTTAATTTCATGCATTCAGGGCATTAGATAGCTTAAATCTCAATTACAGTGCACATTCCCTGTTGTTAAGTATCAAATGCACCAAGATTTTTGGTTAATTCACTTAACAACACAGAAAGTTAACAACAGGGAAAGTCGATAATATAGCATTGCCTATATGTAAGATCCGCCAAATGATCTTAAATTCCTTAACAACAAGGAAAGTTAACAATACGGAGTTTAACAACAAAGAATGTTCCCTGTAGTTATTTATAGCCAGCCCTGTAGTTATTTATATCTATTTTTCTAGACAGTATACATAATTACCATTATAATTATCAATTTTTATAACCGATCAAATTTTAAAGGAAATTAGAAATTTTCAAATTGTAATTCTTTTGTTTTCAAGTATTCACAAGACTTTTGATAACCAAGAAGTTCAATACATATAAAGCAATCGCATTCGATTAAATAATTTTATGAAGGTGAATTTAGTCAGGTTGCTCATAAATTTGCTAGATTCTTTCAATATAAAATTTTAACTGATTATTAATAATAAGAAATTTAATAATTTTACAATAAATTGGGACAAAATTAATTTACTTTTCAAGTTTTTAATGCAAGGATGCGCAAGGGGGAGGATCAAACCAAAATACCAATCTTTAAGGTTTTAAAAAACATTACAACTTTGAAGAGCACTAGATCGGTCAAGGTTTTAAAATACTAGGGAAGGGTAGTTTGGTAGAATACCTCCTCATTGAATACCTTATTTATATATTTTCTTTAGTAATTCAGTTCAAAAGAAGTAATGACTGGAAATAAAAGCTTTAATTGGAGTCAATTTTAATGATTATCACAAATGAATTTAAACTTAATTGATAAAATTGAATTTTGAATATTTTCTCATTTAATAATAATGAACATGCTAATTACAAACTGTTATTTAATATTGATCATGAATTCTTCTATTTATTTATATGTTAACATTTTTATTTATGGGACCGTTGAGGAAGTATTTCTTTTTTCCAATCACTGACCTTGTTACTTTTATTAATAATTACTTATAAAGGCTTTCAAATGTCTATATAGTGGGTAACAGAAATGTTAATAATTAAATAAAATTTTTGGTAAAAAACCTAGAGTATTGACCAAAACTCATCGTACTTGTATTATAATTTTCTGTGATTTAAGGGTAAAACTTTAAAAAATCACCGCAAACATCCTTTTAACATTGTGGGATAAAGGGTTTTAAAATTTCCAACAATAAAGTGTTTCGGTAAACCCTCCCCTTGGCCAAAAAAATTACATTGTTCAATAAATAATTAGACTTTCGAAATTTTTTTAAAAATCTTTATTTTTTTACCCAAATTTCCAAAAAAAATTGTAATGCAAACCGATGAGATTTGGTGGACTCCCCCTGATCCCTCCTAGTTTTTAAGCCAAATATCTTTCTAGGAGTATCACCCTGATCCCGCCGATTTTGGCCATCCATGATTTAAAAATTAATTACAAATTTTCAAACAGTACAAACTATCATTTAACTTATCTTAAATTCCCATCATTACAAGTGACAATTAATATTTATGAGAAAACAGAAGCAGCGAATTCTTTTTACCAAACTCATTATCAAAAATGAATCTCGATTTTAATGATTAATTTGAATATTTTCTATTCAAATAAAATAAACAAATTAATTACAAACAGTAATTTAATATTTATCTAAAATATCTATCTTTATTTATATGAAAATTATGTTTGATGGCCTGATATTTGGGCCATTTTCAGTTTTCCAATACTTATCTTGTTAATTTCATTGATAATTATCAAATATTATGATCAGAGTTTGTAAAAAGACTAATAGTCATTTTTTCACTACTCATGAACATTCTTATCATTGATGATCTTATTCATTTTAAGAAGAATTAGTAATTTTCAGACTGTAATTCTTTAATTTTTC
>JAQIWF010000539.1:0-17827 GCA_034694965.1 Ceratozetes gracilis
ATTGAGAGTACTAGCACAAATTTCGCCACACATTTTGGGGTATTTTTCATGTTTTTACGTAATAACTGCCGACACGCTCAACTTTTCAGTTACTGCCTCAACCCTCCCCTCAAAAGTTGTCATTATTGTTATCACGATTTTGTGTTTCACATTAAACTCATTTTGTATTAATTTATATCAATTTATTAGTTATTTAATTACCAAAACAAGACTTGTCTGATATATGAGAGACAATGTCTGATAATCTGGAGTCGGGTCAGGACTCCGGCCACCAATCGTTGCCGAGTGAGGCCAATATACCGGCCGTTGCTTTGGTCGACATACAGGTTGTCATAAATTACATAAGAAGAGTGATTCCCGCACTTCTCGAAGAAGACAATGTTATCCACCCATCACTTGAGGCGGCCCTCAAGAGTGAGGCCACTGTCGACAAACTTAAAAAGTTTATATCCGACGGACAAATGCGATCCGTTCTCATCCAGAGGTCGTCTTCAAAGGGTTTGTTTGACTCAATTCATTGCATTGAAAGCAATTAAATATTGATTTAAACCTTAAGAGGAGGAAGAAGTGGCAGAAACCGGTGGCGACACTCTGGAAGACAATGTGGTCTATTCCATCTTAGAAGAGGTTCGCTTCTTTCACGCGAAGATTAATAGTATTGTCCTCATAAAGAGAGGACTTGTATTGGAAGCCGAGAAGAATATCTCACAACAGCTAAGAGTCATGAATCTGAACGACGCGTCCCCTTATGAGACACTCCACTCATACGTGTCCGCAGCTGTCGCTCCATATTTCAAGTCTTATGTCAAAGAGACGGGAAGAGCCGAACGGTATTCCTCTTTAATGATAATTAATTGAATTGATTTGATTGCAATCATATATCTTAACAGCGATGGCGACAAAATGGCGCCGACGGTCGAGAAGAAGATCGCGGAACTGGAAATGGGTTTATTGCATCTGCAACAGAATATAGACATCCCTGAAATCAGTCTTCAAATTCATCCAATGATTATATCAGAGATGAAGAGATGCGCCGAAGAGAGCCGTCGAGTCAATGTCGACGACTTCGGCGATAAAGTGAATGATTCTGTGTTTTTGAATCAACTCCAGAGTGGAGTCAATCGTTGGATTCGAGAGATCCAAAAAGTGACAAAACTGGATCGCGACCCTTCCTCTGGAACAGCTATACAAGAAATAAGCTTTTGGCTGAATCTGGAGCGCGCACTTCTTCGCATTCAAGAGAAGAGAGAGAGCTCTGAAGTGGCCATCACTTTAGATATACTGAAGAACGGCAAACGATTTCACGCAACGGTCAGCTTTGATGCGGACACCCGACTGAAGGAAGCCCTGTCCACAGTTAGTGATTACAATCCTCTAATGAAGGACTTCCCTCTGAACGACTTGTTGGCGGCCACCGAATTGGACAAAATCCGAATCGCATTGCAGTCAATATTCCAACACTTGAGGAAAATACGAAACACTAAATACCCGATCAAACGGGCCCTCAAACTCATGGAAGCCATTTCTCGGGACCTGATGTCTCAGATGTTGAAAGTGTTGGGCACCCGTCGAATGATGCACATCCCCTTCGATGAGTTCGAGCGCGTGGTCTCCGCCTGTTTTGAAGTGTTCATTACATGGGATGACGAATACGACAAACTTCAGGGTCTTATGAGAGACATCGTAAAGAAGAAGAGAGAGGAACACCTGAAGATGGTTTGGCGGATCAATTTGGCCCACAAGAGGCTGCAGTCAAGAATGGAACAAATGCGCAAATTTCGTCGACAACACGAACAGCTCAGAGCTGTCATCGTAAGGGTCTTAAGGCCTGCCATCAAAACTGTGAAAGAAGGCGAACCCATAAGTGATGTGAACTCAGAAAAGGATTCGACCCTCTCTTCACTCGATTCGGCGGATATGAATGCTATCGAAGAAGTGAACTCTGCCTATGAACTCGTCAAAGAAGTGGATGCACTCGACATCAGTAAAGAAGGCACCGACTCATGGGAGGCATCTATGAAACGATATGAAGAGCGTATAGATCGAGTCGAGGCCAGAATCACTGCAAAACTGAGGGACCAGTTGGGGATCGCCAAGAATGCCAACGAAATGTTCAGAATTTTTTCGCGATTTAACGCACTGTTTGTTAGGCCTCATATTCGGGGAGCTATCCGTGAATACCAGACCCAACTGATCCAAAGAGTGAAAGACGATATCGAAGCGCTTCACGAGAAGTTCAAAGTGCAATACCCGCAGAACAAGGCCTGCAAAATGAGTCGCGTCAGAGATCTGCCGCCCGTTTCCGGTTCTATCGTTTGGGCGAAACAAATCGAAAGACAACTTTGCGTTTATATGAAAAGAGTTGAAGACGTCTTAGGAAAGGGATGGGAGAATCACGTGGAGGGACAGAAACTGAAGAACGACGCCGACAGCTTTAGAATGAAACTCAACACTCAGGGAATATTCGATGAATGGACCCGAACTGTACAACAAAGACAACTGAATGTCTCCGGAAGAATATTCAATATCGACAGCTTTCGATCCAAGAGTGGAAAGGGAAGTGTCCTTAAACTTCGCGTTAATTTTATGCCCGAAATCATAACTCTGGCCAAAGAAGTGAGAAATTTGAGAAGTTTGGGATTCAGAGTCCAGTTGGGAATTGTAAACAAAGCACATCAGGCGAACCAACACTACCCGTTCGCCGTCTCACTCATTGAAACAGTCAAGTCTTATGAGAGGGCGTGTGAAAAAGTGGAACAGAGACCGACCGTCGCTCTATTGGTCGCGGGTCTAAAGCGAGACGTCCAGGACTTGGTTTGCGAAGGAGTGGGACTCGTCTGGGAGTCATATAAACGCGATTCTTATGTCCAGCGTTTGGCCGAAAGTGTGTTTAACTTTCAGGAGAAAGTGGACGAACTGCTAGACGTCGCCGAACAGATAGAAATTGAAGTCCGAAGTATCGAAGGCTGCAGTTATAGCACTACTATCTTCTCGGAGATCCTCAATAAGATCCAGAAAGCAGTCGACGACTTGAGTTTACAACGATATTCAAACCTAAGTGAATGGGTGTCCCGTTTGGACGAAGACATTGAGACAAAACTGGCCGTCAGACTCGAGGCTGGAATCAGAGCCTGGACTCAGGCTCTTCTCGGCAGACAAGAGGATGATCTCGACGTTTTAACTGACACGGATTCCCCGATTACTCCAGTGACTAAACCCGGCGGCGATCCTAAGATTCAAAAACTGATTCATGAAATTCGTATCACAAACCAAGTGATGTATGTCAGTCCCAGTGTAGAGGAGGCGCGCTTTAACCTAATGCACCAGTTGTTTGCCTGGGAGAATGTTGTCCTCACTCTCAACAGAATAGAGAGCACTCGATATCAGGTCGGGTTAGACAGACCGGTGGCCCCACAATATAAGGGGCTATTGAATCGAATGCCAGAAGGAGTGGCAGTTCTAGACTCAGCCTATGAAGCCATTGAAGACAAGATTAAACAAATGCAAGAATATATCACTCAGTGGTTAACATATCAGTCTCTTTGGGACCTACAGCCCGATATGTTGTACTCAAAACTGGGAGAAAACACTTCCCGATGGATGAATACTTTGGTCGAAATAAAGAAGTCGAGAACCACTTTCGATACGACCGAAACCCGTAAAGAGATCGGACCCATAATTGTGGACTACACCAAAGTCCAGTCTAAAGTGACTCTCAAATACGACTCCTGGCATAAGGAAGTCCTCAGCAAATTCGGAGGCCTTCTCGGCAATGAAATGACAGGACTTCACTCAATTATATCTAAGTCTAGGACTGAATTGGAACAGCACTCCATCGATACGGCCAACACCAAAGAGGCCGTCACTTTCATCACTTATGTTCAGTCATTAAAGAATAAGACGCGTCAATGGGAACGACAGGTCGAGACCTACAAAGAGGGGCAGAGGATTTTGGAACGACAACGCTTTCAATTCCCTAACAATTGGCTTCACGTCGACAACATTGAGGGCGAGTGGAGTGCCTTCAATGAGATTATGAAACGCAAAGACGCATCTATTCAACAACAAGTCTCGAGTCTTCAGGTGAAGATTGTGGCCGAAGACAAGTCAGTTGAATCTCGAACTCTTGATTTCCTTCATGAGTGGGAGAGAGGAAAGCCTGTCGAGGGATCCACTTTCCCTAAAGAAGCACTGAATCGTTTGACTATATTTGAGACTAAATTCAATCATTTGAGGGAAGATCGCGATAATGTTCTTCGAGCCAAAGAGGCACTCGAACTCTTCGAACCCGGTTTGGCTCCGGTCAGTGCCAGCGATGAAAAGCTTGCGGTGGCTCTCGAAGAGCTCCAAGACTTGAAAGAGGTTTGGACTGAATTGTCTAAAGTGTGGGAACAAATCGATTTGTTGAAAGAGTTACCATGGTTGTCAGTACAACCCCGCAAACTAAGACAACAGTTGGACAGACTCGTCAGTCAGCTTAAGGATATGCCGGCCCGACTCCGACAATATGCTTCCTATGACTTCGTTAAAAGACTTCTTCAGTCGTACACAAAAGCAAATCTTCTTATAATTGAACTCAAATCGGATGCACTTAAGGAACGCCATTGGAGACAATTGACGCGTCAACTCAATGTCCAGTGGATTATCTCCGAACTAACACTCGGACAGGTCTGGGATGTGGACCTTCAACGCAATGAATCCACTGTCAAAGACATCATTTTGGTGGCTCAGGGAGAGATGGCTTTGGAAGAGTTCTTAAAGCAGGTACGAGAGGCCTGGCAGGGATATGAACTCGATTTAGTCAACTACCAGAATAAATGTCGAATAATCCGTGGATGGGATGACCTCTTCAACAAAGTTAAAGAACACATCAATTCGATAACAGCAATGAAACTCTCGCCGTATTATAAGGAGTTCGAAGAGGACGCCCTGTCGTGGGAGGAGAAACTCAACCGAATCAATGGTCTCTTTGATGTCTGGATTGATGTCCAAAGACGTTGGGTTTATTTGGAGGGAATCTTTAGCGGCAGTTCCGATATTCAGGCTTTACTTCCGGTGGAAACCTCAAGATTTCAAAGTATTAGTTCAGAGTTTTTGACTTTAATGAAGAAAGTGTCCAAAAGTCCAATGGTTTTGGATGTGCTCAACATTCCTGGAGTTCAGCGCTCTTTAGAACGTTTGGCAGACCTTTTGGGGAAAATACAGAAGGCTTTGGGCGAATACCTGGAACGGGAGCGTTCGTCGTTCCCCAGATTTTACTTCGTTGGTGACGAAGATCTGCTGGAAATCATCGGAAACAGTAAAAACATTCCTCGCCTTCAGAAGCACTTCAAGAAAATGTTTGCCGGCGTTTCCTCTATCATTCTAAATGAAGACAATACCTGTGTGTTGGGTCTGTGCTCTAAAGAAGGAGAGGAGGTTCGCTTCTTCACTCCCATATCTATTGTGGAACACCCGAAGATCAATGAATGGCTAACTCTTCTCGAACGGGAAATGCGTATAACATTAGGAAAACTGTTGGCGTCGGCCGTCGCAGAGATCGCTCCCTTTAGAAGTGGTAACATCGAGATCGAGAAGTTTGTGGAATGGCTCGACAAATACCAGTCCCAAATCATAACACTGGCCGCACAGATCTCGTGGTCTGAAAATGTGGACAACACTCTCTCACAGATTCAGAGCCAAAATATGAAAACCAATGAATTACTCGAAAATGTCTTACAATCTGTTGAATTGACTCTCAATGTGTTGGCCGACTCTGTCCTTCAGGAACAGCCACCCCTTCGCCGTAAAAAGTTGGAGCATCTGATCACTGAATTTGTCCACAAACGAGATGTGACCCGAGCTCTGATTAAAAACAATGTCTGTTCTCCGAAGTCATTCGATTGGTCGTCACGAATGAGGTTTTACTTCGATCCGCGACAGAACGATGTCTTACAGCAGTTGTCTATACATATGGCGAACGCAAAGTTCAACTATGGCTTCGAGTATCTGGGAGTTCAGGACAAACTGGTGCAGACACCTCTCACTGACCGATGCTATCAAACTATGACTCAGGCATTGGAAGACCGACTTGGCGGCTCTCCTTTCGGACCGGCCGGAACTGGCAAAACAGAATCTGTGAAAGCATTGGGCAATCAATTGGGAAGATTTGTTCTGGTCTTCAATTGTGACGAAACGTTTGACTTTCAAGCCATGGGCCGAATATTCGTAGGTCTGTGCCAAGTGGGTGCCTGGGGTTGCTTTGATGAGTTCAATAGACTCGAAGAACGAATGTTGAGTGCAATTTCACAACAGATTCAGTTGATTCAGGAAACCCTTAAGAATCTGACCAACAAAACAGAACTCACTGTTGAACTGATTGGAAAGCAGGTGCGCCTCAATTCCGATATGGCCATCTTCATTACTATGAACCCGGGCTATGCCGGTCGGTCTAACCTACCCGACAATCTCAAGAAATTGTTCCGTTCGTTGGCAATGAACAAACCGGATCGACAACTGATAGCCGAAGTGATGCTCTTCTCTCAGGGCTTCCGAACGGCTGAGAAATTGGCCACAAAGATAGTGCCATTCTTTAAGCTCTGTGACGAACAACTGTCCAATCAATCTCACTATGACTTTGGTCTCCGAGCACTTAAGAGTGTGTTAGTCAGTGCCGGTAATATAAAGAGGGATAGGATTCAGAAAATCAAAGAAGATATGAGAGAACGGGGCGAAGGGGATCAGATCAATGAGGCTCTCATTGCCGAACAACTGCCCGAACAGGAGATTCTCATTCAAAGTATTTGTGAGACAATGGTTCCCAAATTGGTGGCTGAAGACATTCCTCTCCTGTTTTCACTTTTGTCTGATGTCTTCCCTGGAATTAAGTATATGAGGGCTGAGATGAAGGGTTTAAAGGAACAGATCATTAAAGTCTGTCGCGAAATGTATTTGGTCTGTGATTACGACGAAGAGACCGCCTCTGAAGACAACAACTCCAGCTCTTGGATGGCGAAAGTGCTTCAATTGTATCAAATATCGCAATTAAGTCACGGACTAATGATGGTCGGCCCCAGTGGTAGCGGTAAATCCACCGCATGGCGAGTCCTCCTCAGAGCACTCGAGCGCTATGACGGCGTCGAAGGCATCGCTCACGTTATCGATCCGAAAGCCATTTCCAAAGAAGCACTCTATGGGACACTCGACCCGAACACAAGGGAATGGACTGATGGTCTGTTCACTCATATTCTGCGTAAAATCATCGACAATGTTCGGGGAGAGATCAACAAAAGACAATGGATTATATTCGATGGCGATGTCGACCCCGAATGGGTTGAGAATCTCAACAGTGTTTTGGATGACAACAAACTGTTGACACTTCCAAATGGCGAACGACTTAGTATTCCTCCGAATGTCCGCATTATGTTTGAAGTGCAGGACTTGAAGTTCGCAACTCTGGCCACTGTTTCCCGTTGTGGTATGATTTGGTTCAGTGAAGATGTTTTGTCCACTGAAATGATATTCGAGAACTTCTTCCTTCGATTGCGAAACATTGCTTTGGAGGACTCAGAGGACGACTTTCCCACCTATGGAACGAAGAAGAGTGCCGACAACGAAATGAATCAAAACGAATCACTACATCCCGGCCTTCAAACACAACAAGACTTTGCAAATATTCTTCAGCAGTACTTTACAACTGACGGACTGGTAGTCAGAGCGCTGGGATTCGCCTCAAAACAGGAGCACATAATGGACTTCACTCGACTGCGAGCTCTGAGCAGTTTGTTCTCAATGTTGAACCAGTCGTGTAGAAACATATTGAACTACAATCACAATCACCCGGACTTCCCGATGCAACACGACTTACTCGAGAAGTATATCCCCCGATCCCTAGTATACGGACTCTTGTGGTCATTCGCCGGCGACGCAAAGCTTAAAGTGAGGAGTGATTTGGGAGACTTCATCCGAAGCATTACAACTATTCCATTGCCACCACCCAATGCCGCCATTCCTCTCATCGACTATGAGGTGACTTTCAATGGCGAGTGGTCTCTATGGCAGAACAAAGTGCCACAAATCGAAGTTGAAACACATAAAGTGGCCGCACCTGATGTGGTGGTTCCCACTGTCGATACCGTAAGACACGAGTCTTTGTTGAATACATGGCTCGCAGAACACAAACCACTAGTCCTTTGCGGTCCTCCCGGTTCTGGAAAGACTATGACTCTATTCAGTTCTTTGCGTTCACTGCCGGACATGGAAGTGGTTGGCCTTAACTTCTCGAGTGCCACAACTCCTGAGTTATTACTTAAGACATTCGATCACTACTGTGAGTATAAAAAGACACCGAATGGAGTGGTATTGTCTCCGATTCAGATCGGAAAATGGCTGATATTGTTCTGCGATGAGATAAATCTGCCACAAATTGACAAATACGGAACCATTCGAGTGATATCCTTCTTAAGACAACTGGTCGAATGCGGCGGATTCTATCGAACGTCTGACCAGACGTGGGTCCGATTGGAACGCATTCAATTCGTGGGCGCTTGTAATCCACCGACAGATCCGGGAAGAAAACCCCTGTCCCACCGATTTTTACGTCACGTACCTGTCATTTATGTGGACTATCCGGGAGAGACTTCACTCAAACAGATTTACGGCACATTCAACAGAGCAATGCTGCGAATCGTGCCTTCACTCAGGGCTTATGCCGAACCTCTCACCGCAGCGATGGTTGAGTTCTATCTGATATCTCAGGAGAGGTTCACTCAAGACATGCAACCGCATTATGTGTATTCCCCACGAGAGCTGACCCGTTGGGTTCGGGGTATAGTCGAAGCCGTCCGACCGCTCGAAACGCTCACTGTTGAAGGTCTGGTAAGACTCTGGGCTCACGAAGCACTTCGTCTATTTCAGGATCGGTTAGTCGATGACGTGGAGAGAGTTTGGACTGACGAACACGTCGACCTCATAGCCCTTAAACACTTCCCAAACATTGACAGACAATCAGCTCTGTGTCGACCTATTCTTTATAGCAATTGGTTGTCAAAGGACTACATTCCCGTCGATCGCGAAGAACTCCGCGAATTCACAAAAGCCAGACTCAAAGTATTCTATGAGGAAGAGCTCGACGTCTCTTTAGTTCTGTTCAATGAAGTGTTGGATCACGTCTTGAGAATCGACCGAATCTTTCGTCAGCCTCAGGGACACGTCCTACTGATTGGTGTGAGTGGTGCTGGAAAGACAACTCTGTCGCGTTTCGTGGCCTGGATGAATGGCCTGAGTGTCTTCCAAATCAAAGTCCATAACAAGTATTCGGCCGCAGATTTCGATGAGGACTTGCGTCAAGTTCTTCGGCGCTCCGGTTGTAAGGATGAGAAGATTTGCTTCATTTTGGACGAGTCTAATGTTATGGACTCTGGATTTTTGGAGAGAATGAACACATTGTTGGCCAACGGAGAGGTTCCCGGACTGTTCGAAGGCGACGAATTCACTACACTTATGACTCAAATCAAAGACGCGTCACAGAGAGAGGGACTTATGCTTGACTCCAATGAAGAGCTCTACAAATGGTTTACCCATCAGGTGATTAAAAATCTTCACGTGGTCTTCACAATGAATCCGTCCTCCGAAGGACTCAAAGATAGAGCGGCCACATCGCCCGCACTCTTCAATCGTTGTGTCCTTAATTGGTTCGGGGACTGGACTAATGAGGCCCTCTTTCAAGTTGGCCGAGAGTTTACTTCGAAGTTGGATATTGAGAACAACAAATGGGTGGCCCCCTCGTACTTCCCGGCGGCCTTTACAGGCTTCACCTCAAGTCCGTCCCATAGGGATGCAGTGATCAATGCCTTCGTGTATATCCATCAAACCCTACATCACGCAAACGAACGACTTTTGAAACGCGGCGGTAGAATCACGACAATCACTCCCAGACATTATCTCGATTTCATCAACCATTACGTCAAACTCTACTATGAGAAGTGCTCTGAACTGGAGGACGAACAGTTGCACCTCAATGTCGGTCTCTCCAAAATCAGAGAGACTGTGGAACAGGTGGAAGAACTGCAAAAGTCTTTGGCTTCAAAGAGCAATGAATTAGAGGCCAAGAACCAGGCGGCCAACGCTAAGCTAAGGGAAATGCTTAAAGACCAACAGGAGGCTGAGCGCAGGAAAGTCGAAGCTCAAGACATCCAACAAATGCTTAAAGTAAGTGAAGTTTTTATCAAATTTTGGCTAAATTTTAATTTTGACAAAACTAGAAACAAGAGGTTTCCATCGCAGAGAAGACCAATGAAGTGATGGCAGACTTGGCTAAAGTAAAACCCGCCGTCGAAGACGCACAACAAGGTCTGTCCCATCACTGAGTCCCTATAGCTCTCACCATTGCTCTGCATAACACACTGTCATCAGCACTAGAACTGCATAAAATCACTGCTCACTCGAACTCTCTTTCGTTTCTGTTTTAAATTTTTATGATTTGATATTCATTTGATTTTATTCTTCATTTTCTAGCGGTTCAATCAATTAAGAAACAGAATTTAGTAGAGGTTAGGTCAATGACAAACCCTCCGCCAGCCGTTAAGTTAGCCCTCGAATCCATTTGTCTTTTGTTGGGAGAGTTTACCACCGAATGGAGAGTAATTCGTTCTGTGCTTATGCGCGATAACTTCATCTCAATGATCGTTACCTTCCAAACCGATAAAATCACGTAAGAATTGCTATAAACCTCTTATATTCGTCACTCATTTAGCGGTGAAGTCCATCAAACGTCAACACTTAGTGGAGGTCCGGTCTATGAGTAACCCTCCTCTGCCGGTGAAGATATGTCTCGAGTCTATCTGTCTGTTGTTGGGCGAGCCCTGCAATGACTGGAAGCTTATCCGAAGTGTTATAATTCGAGATAACTTTATTCCGAATATAATTTGCTTTTCGGCTGAATATTGTATTTCGTAAGACTTGTGTTGAGAATTGATTTTCAGTCAATCGATGTCTTTGTTTTGATTATCATTTCCTTTATTTTTGAATTCTTTGAGATTTCAATCTTTAAAATCTATTTCTTCCGCAGCGATGATATCCGACAGAAAATGATAAGCAAATACCTGAATAACCCGGACTATAACTTCGAGAAAGTGAACAGGGCCAGTCTCGCCTGTGGCCCTCTGGTCAAGTGGGCCATTGCACAGGTCAACTACGCCGATATGCTTAATAAAATCGAGCCCCTCAGGAATGAGCTGGGCAGTTTAGAGGCAGAGGCACAGGTGAACAAAGACAAGGCCGCCGGCACCGACAGAATCATCAATCAGTTGGAGAAAAGTATCGCCGCCTATAAGGAAGAATACGCCAATTTGGTCAGTCAGGCACAGGCTATTAAAACCGATTTGGCATCGGTTCAGTCCAAAGTGGACAGAAGTATAGCTCTCCTCAAAAGCCTTAGCAGCGAAAGAGAGCGATGGGAAGAGTCGAGCGAAACATTTAAAAGCCAAATGCAGACCATTGCTGGCGATGTATTACTTTCGTCGGCATTCCTCGCATACGCCGGTTATTTCGACCAACAGTACCGACAGAACCTCTTCAACAGCTGGTGCTCTCATTTGCAAAGCGTTAACATTCAATTCCGACCTGATTTGGCGCGAACTGAATACCTGTCCACTGCTGACGAACGACTCCGATGGCAGGCAAACAATTTGCCGACCGATGAGTTGTGTACTGAAAACGCAATTATGTTGAAGCGATTCAATCGATACCCTCTTATTATCGACCCGTCCGGACAGGCGACCAAATTCCTGTTAAGTGAATATGAGGGCAAACGTATCACAAAAACCAGTTTCTTAGACGACTCTTTCCGTAAGAACTTGGAGAGTGCTCTTCGCTTCGGTAATCCACTACTGGTTCAGGACGTCGAGAGTTATGATCCGATTCTCAATCCTGTACTCAATCGAGAGGTGCGAAAGACTGGCGGAAGAGTTCTGATTACTTTAGGAGATCAGGACATCGATCTCTCGCCATCGTTCTGCATATTCCTATCCACCAGAGACCCGACCGTTGAGTTCCCGCCCGACATCTGTTCGCGCGTTACTTTTGTAAACTTTACGGTCACTCGAAGTAGTCTTCAGTCGCAATGTCTAAATCAAGTGCTGAAAGTGGAGAGACCTGACATCGATGAGAAGCGCTCAGATCTGCTCAAACTTCAGGGAGAATTTCACGTCAAACTCAGACAACTGGAGAAGTCTCTCCTCCAGGCCCTCAATGACGCGAAGGGAAGGATATTAGACGACGACAGCATTATTAGTACTCTCGAGAAGCTTAAGAACGAAGCGAAGGATATCTCGAAGAAAGTGGAAGAAACCGATAAAGTGATGGCCGAAGTGGACGCTGTCTCTCAACAGTATATGCCGTTATCCCAGGCCTGCAGTTCCATATATTTCACATTAGAGGGTCTAAATCAGGTCCACTTCCTCTACCAATACTCTCTTCACTTCTTTTATGACATTTATAACGACGTTTTGACAAACAATCCGTTACTCAATAACATCACTGAACCCAACGCCAGGCTCTCAGCCATCACTCACTCCCTCTTCGAAGTAAGTGAACCACTCTTTTGATTGTTTCCATCAATTGATACCAATATTGACACTCAGGTGGTGTATCTGCGAGTGACTCGAGGTATGCTTCACGAGGATTGGCTCGTCTTCGCTCTACTTCTCTGCAAAATCTATTTGAGAGTCTTTTCGAGGTATTTGTCGAACAAAAGCAATAAAATGTTTACAAAATTATCTTTCAATTAAAGTGAACTCAATTTCGAGTTCGAATTCGATCATTTGATGCGCGGCAGAGAAGGCATTCTTCCGGGACAGCCCACCATTTATGTCGATGGTCTTAAGTCAGACCAATTGGAAGGGGCGACCGCTCTCTCAAAACTGGTGTCATTCAAGAAATTGCAGGAAAAGATCAATTCATTCAAAGAGTTCGATGAATGGGTTCAAAGCAGTTCTCCCGAAGCAAGTGTTCCGCTCTTATGGGAAGAGTCGAAAACATTGACACCGATTGGAACAGCAATGCATCAGTTGTTAGTGATTCAGGCGTTCAGACCGGACAGAATGATGGCAATGACTAATCACGTGATCAACACTATTCTCGGCACAGACTTCTTACACGCGGCAGAACTGGAGCTCAATTTGGGGGCAATTATTGAGAAGGAAGTGAAGGCCTCGACTCCTGTTCTCATGTGTTCGGTTCCCGGCTATGACGCCAGCGGTCGAGTCGACGATCTCGCGGCCGAACAGAATAAGACAATCACTTCGATAGCCATCGGTTCTGCCGAAGGTTTCAATCAGGCGGAGAAAGCCATTAACTCGTCCTCAAAGAGTGGTAAATGGGTTCTCCTGAAGAACGTTCATTTGGCCCCTCAATGGTTGATCCAATTGGAGAAAAAGCTTCACACTTTGCAAACTCATCCCGGTTTTCGTCTGTTCCTAACACTGGAAATCCATCCCAAAGTACCGGTGAATCTGTTGCGCGCCGGAAGAATATTTGTATTCGAACCGCCGCCGGGAATCCGTTCCAATCTATTGCGTACTTTCAACACAATCCCGGCCTCAAGAATGATGAGAGCGCCCAACGAACGGTCCCGACTCTATTTCCTCCTCTCCTGGTTTCACGCCATCGTTCAGGAAAGGCTCCGATACTGTCCTCTTGGATGGTCTAAACGCTATGAATTCAACGAATCGGATCTTCGGGTGGCCTGCGATACACTCGACACGTGGGTCGACACCGTGGCTATGGGGCGGACTAATTTGCCCCCAGAGAAGGTTCCCTGGAATGCCATCGGTACACTGTTGGGTCAGTGCATATATGGCGGCAAAATCGACAACGACTTCGACCAAAGACTGTTGACGTCATTCGTCAATAAGTTATTCACAGCGAAGAGCTTTGACGCCGACTTCGCACTGGTTTCTGGTATTGAGGTCACAGAAGACGGAAAGACTTCGATTTCACTGCCGGAAGGCATTCTTCGTAGAGACCAGTTCTTGAATTGGGTGGAATCCCTACCTGACCGTCAGACCCCTTCCTGGTTGGGTCTGCCCAACAACGCAGAGAAAGTGCTTCTGACAAATGCAGGAACAGATCTGATCGCAAAACTCCTTAAACTACAACTCCTTGAAGACGATGACGACATCCTAATGCAGACACAGGAGGGAACCAAAACAAAGCGCCACTCCTCTGATGGGAGACCCGCGTGGATGCGAACTCTGTTGAACTCAGCGACCACTTGGCTGAGGGTCGTCCCCAACACACTCCAGACTATGAGGAGAACCTCTGAAAACATCAAAGAACCTCTTTATCGGTATTTCGAGCGCGAAATAAATATGGCGTCAAAACTGCTTGAAGTGGTCAGACATGACTTGGAAGACGTGCAGCACATCTGTAAGGGAGAGAAGAAACAAACCAATTATCACAGAGAAATGATCGCATTCCTCGCCAAAGGCATGATTCCTAACCATTGGCGCAAATATACGGTTCCCCAGACCTGTACTGTCATTCAGTGGATCACAGACTTCACGGATCGCATAAAACAACTCCAAAGAGTGTCCTCCGCTTCGAGTCTTCATTTGAAGGTTGAGTTTAATATAATTTTTATTTTATTTGAATACAAATCTATTCACTGATTGACAGAATCTGAACATATGGTTGGGCGGACTCTTCAATCCCGAGGCTTATATAACAGCCACCCGTCAGTATGTGGCACAGGCTAATGGATGGTCACTCGAGGAACTGATGCTCGAAGTCTTGATATCAGACTCTAATAAAAGCACGGAATCAGATGACGGGACGTTTGGAGTGACCGGTATTTCGCTCTTTGCATGAGTTTTATGGGATATTAACGTTTGTTTTGTGGACAGGACTCAAACTACAGGGCGCCACCACTAAGAACAACAAATTGTATCTGACGTCCACTATATTCACTGATCTGTCCCTCACTTCTCTTCGATGGATTCGGTATTACTTTTGACTCAAAGCCTTAAAAGTCTTATTCATTGAATTTCTATTCTTTTAGTTCTAATTCTGACTCAAAAGAAACGAATAAAAAGGTTTGAGTTTTAGAGTTGTTTTCAATGAATATTCATTAGAATCATGTCTTTCAGGTGACTCTTCCGGTGTATCTGAACTCAACCCGCGCTGAACTCCTCTTTTCGGTGGACTTGGATTTGGGCGACAATCAGAACGCCTACAGTTTCTATGAGAGTGGAGTGGCGTTCATCGCAGCGTTGGTCTGAATGTCACGACTTTTAATCAATTCATTGAAATACTTCTCGATTTAAACCAATTTTAGTCGATATTAACTAAAACTTATTGTAATTGAAAATTATATTTATTTTAAACAATAAATTCTTTAAATCTTATAATGGATTGACTCGAATGACATTCTTTGACATCATTTCAATCAATAAGTTAAGTCTTAAGACATTTGTGGGGAATTGCATCACAATTATTGCGGTAAAACTTCTGTCACGACATCTATATGTCTGCCGAAGGGATAGCAGAGAAACAGTCATATGATCTGATTGTTGCCAATCATAAAGTGTTTTGTTATTTGAATTACAATTAAATGTCATTTAAATCCCAATCAATACAATTAAGGTCAAAGGTTTGCATTCAGTATATGTTTGAATAAATTAATGAATAAATAACTTATCAAATGATTGAATCAAATACTAAACAAAATATAGTGTTTTGTTTGCAAACACTTTGAAAATAACTGAAAATGTTTTGAAGAATTGAATGAAAGCAACAAAAGTTTTGATATGTTTTTAATCCGAAATAATTTAATAAATAGTGTTTTGATTCACAAAAACTTTGCTAAAAGTTGTGTCAAATATGACAAATGGTTGGGAAATAAGCCAAAAGTGTGTTTCAATCCAAAACGAGATTACATTGACTGCACTTTTGATACATTTGTGAAAAGTTTAGACTTTGAGAAATTCATTGATGATATCAAACATTTGCATCAAATCGGAGGTATTTTCCACACATTTCTCATCACTTTTGACATTATTTTTCACAAATCAATACATTTTACAGAATTTAAGGACAAATCTGACATCAGTTTACTCAGAGATGAGTACTTTACAGGAAAAACACTTCAATTACTTAATACTAAATTCATAGATGAGAGTAATTCTGGGTTTACTACAAATCACTGCATTTCGGGTGAGTTTATATGCGGTCAAAGTTGAGGTCATTTTTTATTTTATTTATCATTTCTAATAAGTTTAGTCTCAAATCAGTGTTTTTAATATTTGTTTATAATTTTATAAATGCTTTTAGTTTTACAAAATGTTCTTAAAATCAATTAATTTCGTTAAAACATTTCTTCGTTCACTCTCTAAATCGCGGGAAAAAGTGCCTGCCTCAAAAATCACTGTCGAAGAGTTTCTCAATTTTAAGACTGATTTGAAAACAAATAAAGTTTTTGTTAATAACTTAAGTCAAATCGATAGTATGTTACCAGACATTTAGATACTACAGTCAAATCTCTATGGGGTCCCTCTCGATGGTATCCTTCTCTCGATCCTGTCCCTCAATTGTAAAAATCATTGTAATAGATTTCAGTGCTTTTTGACTCTCGTTCGTATCCCTCGCTCGCTCGTGTCCCCCATTTCCCCAAAACCGACTGAAGGACCCCATCGCGAGCCGACTGTAGTTCATTCAATCTATCATAGAACCTTGTTAATTTAATAGTAGTTTATCATGAAAATTGGTATATCGTGGATAAAATTATTAATTTGTTTACAGGGAAATTTGACAGGATATCTTTAAATTGGAATAACTATACTCCAAATTGTTCACCCAAGGAGAACTTCTCTTACGACACGGATTATGTAATCGAAAAACTACTGAAAGACATCACAAACAGTAAAACAGAGCAAACGGTCTCCCATTTCACTCGATATCTTTTATGTGCTCTCGAATGGGATTCACCGCCATTTGAATTACTCGAACAATCAACTCATAAATATCCAGTGTTTTCGGATATTTCCTTCAAAGTTACGGCAATCCCTGATTTTACCATTGCATACAACAAGAAAATTGGGATCAATATAGAGCTGAAGAAAGACAGCGACGATAATATCCAAGCATATCGACAATCGATTGCACAAACCGTCGGTTGTGCCTATTATAACAATAAACAGGACGGGTAAGTGTTTTGATTGAATTTTGAGAAAATATAAAAAAATAGTCTTTTTTGGCAAAATTGCGAAAAATTGTAATACAAATTCTGAAATAATGAGTTTTTGATATAACCGTTCCATATCCTACACCTGATACCCCCTAAATTTTGACCAAATCTAGGACCCTAGGATCGGTCGTTTTGCTCATCCCTGGTATTAATTACTGTTTCTTTAGAGCCAACCAAATCATTTACAATTTGACGATTTGTGAGACGTATTTCACCTTTTATGAGGTCTTCATTTCCTCTCAATACTTAAAACAATTGGCCTCAAAGAAGTACAAACTTAAAGCCAATCTCCCGATAATACCACTTAAGGAAGGACTTGATTTCCGCGACAGTAACCAACGAAAAGAGATTATAAAAGTTTTGGCACAAATTGAGGCCAATTTACTACAAAAGCGAAGTGGAAGTGCCTCTCATTAACGACATATTAAAACATCCCATTTATAAAGACTTTCGTTTTACTCACATTTCTTATTATAATTCGTGATTTTATAACAGATTTTAGTTTTAATTTATTTTATATATTCGAATACACATACAATAAGACCGTCGAAAGGGCTAAACAACGGTTAGAAGAGCTGAACAAAAGTGTGAATTCAGAGCAAATGG